>JAVJIF010034711.1:0-64945 GCA_038442645.1 Agave tequilana
TCTCCGCATCAAGGCGCGTCGGCCCGAAGCCCGCGTCTCAGCAATCAAGGCGCGTTGGCTCAACGCCCGCGTCTCAGCAACAAGGCGCGTTGGCTCCACCCGCGTCTCGTTGTAACTACCCCGATTATGGCGCCATCCACCGCCCATGTAGCGGGAAATTGGCCCTCATCGTGGAGCACTTTTAGGGGGCACGATCACCCCCTAAAAACCCTATAAATAGTCCCGTCACTATTGAAGGGGAGAGGATTTTGGAGAAGGAAAAAAGGAGATCATCAACAGAGAGAGAGAGAAAAGACTCTTCAGCGAGCTTACTGAGTACTAGCCGCTCTTCGCCTACCTCCTCTTCTATAGTTTTGATAGACGGAGCTGAGTTACTCCCTCTACCTGCCAAGGAGAAGATCCCTCGACGGTCCAGAACGGTCATCTGGTCAACGGAGAACAAGATTCACTCTCCACCGCCACACGAAGAACCCAGCACTAAACAAAGGGGGAATTCAAGATTCAATATTCTCCCTCCCTTGTAACCGGAAGATTTAGCCGGCTGTAATTTTTCATCTGATTCAAGGAAATTTTACTTAGCCCCCTTTTCGCGTCCAACAAGAGATGGCGACTCCGCTGGGGAACACGTTTGTCACTGACGAACAAGCCGTGGCGCAGGATGATCTCCTCCGTAGGGGGAAAATGGTCGAGACACTCGTTGTGGAGTTCGACCAGGCGAAGTATGAAGAGTTTCTCTCTTCTGGCTCCAAGAGCCCAAAGACCCGCGTCTGTCGCTGGGTCTCGGCGGGGAATGGCCTCGAAGCCCGACCTGAAGCTCTCTTGGGCGCCGCTGCTGTTGCCCACTGTGCCCAGCAAAGTCACGCGTCAACGCCTCTCAGAAGGCCCGCGCGATCCCAAGCACAGTTGCTGTTGCGACCAACTCCGGCGCACAGAAAACCCGCGTCAGCGTCTCTCAGGAGACCCGCGTGGTGAAACTCCCTGACATTCAACATCAGGATGTTGTTGGTTTCTCTCCACCTCCTCGACGCAACCGGAATGCTGAGCGTCGACAGAGGAGACGTGCGCGTCAACTGCAAGTTGGAACCGTTGGTTGTCCAACTGAAGCTGGACGCAACGTACAGTCTCGCGCCTTGCCCGCGTCACGTCCAGTACGTGAAATCCGCGTTTGGCGGCCCAAGCGCGCAACTCCTCAAGTTGAGTCCTCTGAAGACCAACTTACCAAACGCCAGAATGAAGCTTCTGCGTCTCGTCAAACGCAGGAAGCACGCACCCAGAGACGAGGCGCCCTGCAGCCCACTCTCTCTCACGCGGCTCAGCCCGGACGCACCAGGCAGCAACGCGATACTCGCGTCTCATCTCAACAGAGACGCCAGACGCGCGTTCCACAGTCACGACGCGGAAACCGCGTCCCTGAAGTCTGCGTCCATTCTGCACAGCACATGGATGCCTCCCGTCTTCGACGTTGTGAGGCTAGTCTCTTTGATCCCTCTTCCATGGATTTGAGGGATTATCTGACAAAGAAAAGAAGTGCCCACCAGGTCACTTCATCTTGCTGCTGCCAACGGCTTATCTCCATGCTTGCGGAGTGCCGTTGCGGGTCGAGTGTGCACCAGCAGTCCTTGGCTGGACAACTGACCTCGATTCCCCCGTCAGCCAAAAGAAGGCGCTCCCATAGAAGGAGAGTCTTCTCTGACATTGAATACCCGGAGCTTACTGCGAACATGACAAGCAGGAGCAAGGGGAAACAACTTGCAGTCAGCTCAGACGAGTCCGAGTCTGACTCTGAACCGGAAGGGGTGTATCGACACACTCGCACCCGGACGGGGGCCATTCCCCCAATTGACTATAATGCCTTAGCCCACGGCATTAGAGCGAATGATTCCCACTCCGCCGTAGTGGAATCAGGGGCTTCGAACTCTTCCGTCGAGAAGGAGACCTCTGCCTACATGACAGGCACTCCTGAGGAGACGGCAAGACGTATAGAGCAGGTCCAGAAAGCACAAATGGACATGATTATTTCCAGCAGGCGTCGATTGACTCCCTCAAGCAGGCGATTGCACAACTGCTGGAAGACAGGAGGAAATCTCCTCCTAGGAGGTCAAAGGGCAAAGGGAGAAAGGGAGGAAGCTCATCTTCCGAACCTTCTGAGGAGGCGCGACGATCTACTTCAAATTCGTCCAAATCTTCGTCGCACGACCCAGAAAAGGCTCATACTAAAAGAATGAGTCAACTGGAGCAACGCCTCAATGCCCTTGCCAGTCGCAAAGACCTCCAAGAAGTTGGAGTGGTCCGGCCCTATCCAGCTGAGTGGGATCTAGTCCCGTACCCTCCTAAGTTCAAGGCTCCAACCCTCCAAGCCTTCGATGGGAAGGGGTCCCCTAATCAGCACATCTACTACTTCAAATCCCAAACCGGGAATGTAGTAGATAATGACGCCATCCTGGCGCGACTATTCATCGGCACCCTGAAAGGGTTGGCCTTTGAGTGGTTCATGAAACTCCCGGAAGGTTCTATCAAGAACTGGGGCGATCTGGAGAAGCTGTTCTTAACACGTTCTTCGAAGATGACTCCGAAGTCACGATGCCCACCCTTTTAGCTACCAAACAGCGGAGAGGGGAGTCCGTCAAATCTTTCGTGGAAAGATTTCGGAACACGGCACTCCGGTGCCCAAGCGGTATGACCCAGGCCACCCTGGTGGAAACATGCCGCCACAATCTCCAAACCTCACTCCTTGCTCAAATAGGAGTTGCTGAAAGCCGCACCTGGAAACAATTAGTCCAACAAGGTGAACAGGCTGAGGAGATTGTCGCCCGTGTCCGAGCGGAGGAAGGCAAGCCGCGGCCGGAAAGGTCGACAAGGCGTGCACCGGCACCAGACACATCCCTCCAAACAAAGCGGAAGGATAACTTGGCGACGGAGACCAAATCCCCCGCCAAACCTCAAACAGGCAGGGCAAGTGGCTCTTCAAGCCAGCCACGCCCCAGCAAGCAGTATTCCTTCAAGGAGGAACATGTCGATTCGCTCTTCAAGCTACTCAACAAGAGCAATCGGCTGAAACTCCCTGAAGTTAGACGCCCAGAGGAAGTCGGCAAGACCGACAATCCCAACTACTGCATGTACCACAGGATGTTGGGACATCCTACCAAAAGCTGCTACGTCTTCAAAGACATCCTTCAGGCTTTGATTGACGCGGAGGTGCTAAAGCTCCGACCAGAGCAGAAGAAGGTCACGGCTAATGTGACGTCGGTTCTCCAGTTCGGGAGACAACCTCCAACGCCTGCGGGGGTAACTCCTATTCCAAGGGGAGAATTAAGAGTGGTCAACACAGACCCTCACCAGCAGCAGGAGAAGGGCTTGGTACCCGTCCCTACGCCTCAAGGGAAAATTATGTGGGTCCACCCCGACCTAGTGGACAACCAGCAGTGGACTACTGTAACCAACAGGAAGTCCAAAGGCAAGGCAAAAGCTTCGTCCTGCCATGTGGTATGTGCCTCCTCCCGAGAAGCAGAAGATGATGTTCCCTCACTGACTGATTCAGAAGAGGAAACAATAGTCTTGGCCGCAGAGCCCAACCAACCAATGAAGGGGACTCGTTCAGGACAGCCCTACTTGAAGCAATACGGCGAAGTGGCGGCAAACCCTCCACAACCGGCTGCAGAGCCAACTAGGCCCTCCACGAAGCCACCTGTGGAGAAGCAGAAGGAGACTCGATTCTCTCGAGCCCTTCAAAGAGGCATCGCGGAAGGGTCTTCGGCACCTTACCGCTTTGATGTCCTGGCTCAGCTGGCCAACATCCCGGCACGCATTACCTTGTATGAACTTCTTAGACTATCAAAGTCGACCAGGGAAGCTCTGCAAGAAGCTCTGGCAAATGCTGAGGTCTTCATGACCCAGGTGCCGAAGGAGGAAGATGTAGAGGATTGCCTCCACACTTCCCAGAATGCCCCCTGCATCACCTTCACGGCAGATGATATGCAGGTGAAAGGGAAGCATGATCGACCCCTGTACTTCACAGGTTATATCGGATCATCTGAGGTGAACCGCATTCAGGTAGATCCAGGGTCCGCATTGAGCATTATGCCCCGCCGAGTCATGCAACACCTCGGCATCCCTACCCACCGTCTGAGCCCTACACAGACGACCATCTACGGGTTCAATGCCAATGGCACCCGTCCGATGGGGAAAATCAAGCTCAAGTGCCAGATTGGGAGCCTCAAGTCGGAGGTGACGTGCTACGTCATCGATGCCGACACTTCCTACAATCTGCTGCTGGGACGACCATGGATTCACCGCAACTCCATCGTTCCCTCCACTCTTCACCAAGTCATGAAATACATTGACGCGAGTGGGAAGGTGCAAACGTTGGTTGCCGAAAGGTATCCGTTTAAGGGGGTCGAAAATTATTTCACGGACTCCCTCCTATATCAGGATCCGGTGGATGAAACCCCGCAACTGGAGGTGCCAGACTCTGGTAATGAGGCTGACACTGAGCCCGAGCAAGAAAAGTGCCTGTGGGAGTTAGAACCACTTGTAAAGAGCACTAATAAGCTCGATGTTGATAATACCACCGACGATGCAGGCGGTTGGTATATTAATGAGAATCTAGACTTTGAGTATTTTTCTGCGTGTGCATCCGATTCAATACCGTCGGATACTACTACCGACGTAGACGATGACATCTGGTCGGCAATGGATGCTTTGACATCATTGCATGTACCAGTAAAATCATCTTTCGGGACATACCAGGATAATGGTGATGCGCAGGAATCTATATTCATGGTTCCGACAAGACGAAAAGGCCAAAAACCAATCCTGTTTGGGCGAATGACGACTGAACCAACGCCCCGCGAAGAATCAGAAAGTGAGGAGGAATCCCCTCAGCTCAGTCATTATGAACCAAAAACGCTCAAAATGATGAAATGCATGGGGTATGACCTAACCAACAGACCCGGGTTGAACTTCGGCAAAGGAAGAAGAACGCTACTTCACTCCTTTGTGCCGAAAGGGAAGGCCCCCGATTATTATCATCGGACGCGCAGGGGGTTGGGCTATGTATCAACTCCGGTCCCGTCAGCCTCCGATTCTCAAGAATCGTCGAGCAACGATTACTCTTCAGACACATCATCTTGGGAGTCAGATGTCAGTGTCGGCAACATCTTCAAGGAACTTTCAGTGAACATGGTTTCGACAAGCCACCTGGAAGATGGAAATGAAGAAATGATCCAATCTGATACAGATCCTTGGATCAAACATTTAAATGCTCTTTGGGATACCCGCTTTGAACAGCGTGAGCCACCCACAGAAGACAAGGTTGTTCAGATCAACCTAGGAGATGAGGCTAACCCTAAGCCCATCTTCATAAGTGACGGCCTGTCACCTTCAGAGAAGAAGGATCTAATATCTCTTGTACAAGAGTATATAGACGTCTTCGCCTGGAATTATGAGGACATGCCAGGACTTGATCCTCAAGTGGCCATGCACCGCCTCAACATCAATTCGGACGTAAAACCTGTCAAACAACAGCAGCGACGGTTCCGTCCCGAAATAATGGAGCAATTCAATCAGAAGTTAGAAAGCTCATCGATTCTGGCTTCATCCGGGAAGAACAACATCCCGACTGGGTAGCCAACATCGTCCCCGTTTCCAAGAAGAACGGGAAGATCAGGATCTGCATCGACTTCCGTGATCTAAACGAGGCCTGCCCCAAGGACGAATTCCCATTGCCAATCACAGATGTCATGATTGACAATACTTGTGGATTCGAACGAATGTCCTTCATGGACGGATTCTCAGGATACAATCAAATCAAAATGTATCCTGATGATGAAAAGCACACCTCCTTCAGGACACCCCTAGGAGTGTATTGCTACACCGTCATGCCCTTCGGACTGAAGAATGCAGGGGCAACATATCAAAGGGCCATGAATGCCATTTTCCATCAGCAAATACGCAAAACGGTGGAATGTTATGTTGATGACATCGCGGTAAAAAGCCGCGCTAAAGGCGATCACGTAGCAGACCTGAAGGTGGTCTTCGACATCATGCGGGCTCATCAATTGAAGATGAATCCCACAAAGTCCTTCCTGGGGGTAGCCAGTGGCAAATTCCTAGGATTTGTTGTGACTTCCACAGGAATCCATTTGGACCCGGAAAAGATCCGCGCTATCCAGGAGATGCAACCCCCGAAAAGCCTCAAGGAGCTCAGGGGATTACAAGGACGATTGGCGTACATCCGCAGGTTCATCTCAAACCTTTCGGGAGATGCCAACCCTTCACTAAGCTGATGAAGAAGGGTGTCTCATTCATTTGGGATGACGCTTGCCAACAAGCGTTCGAGGAAATCAAGCAATACCTCACCCAACCACCAGTCCTTGCAGCTCCAGTATCCGGAAAGCCGTTTCTGGTGTACGTCCGAGCGATGGATCATTCTTTGGGAGCTCTACTAGCTCAGAATGACGATCAGGGACGTGAGCAAGCAATCTACTATCTAAGTAGAACAATGATCGGAGCCGAACATCGGTATAACCCGATCGAGAAGGAATGTTTGGCACTGGTGTTCGCTATCCAGAAAATGCGACACTATCTGGTAGGCCAAACTATAAATGTCATATCAAAAGTCAACCCTCTGAGGTTACTTATGACTAAACCTTCATCGCTAAATGGCCGGCTGGCAAAATGGGCCATGTTGCTATCCCAGTATGATATGCACTTTCTGCCGCAAAAGCTATTAAGGGACAAGCGGTGGCAGACTTCCTAGCTGAACACCCAGATCCGAGGGCAGTCAAACTCTACGAGGATCTCCCAGATGAAGTTGCCGAAGCCTACCTGACTCAGACATCGTTCGAAAGTCAAGTGTGGCAACTTTTCTTCGACGGTGCATCAAGGACAAGCCCCAAGGGACATGTAGTGGCGGGGGTAGGAGTAGTACTTGTCTCCCCACAAAATTATGTGATACCCCGAGCTGTCTCACTAACGGAGCCTTGTTCCAACAATGTGGCGGAATACAATGCTCTATTGATTGGGATGCAGCTCGCCGATGAGATTGGCGTTAAAAATCTCGAAGCATACGGTGACTCTAAACTCATCGTCAGTCAAATTCGCGGGGAGTACGAAGTCAGACATGAAGACTTAGTACCCTATTACAACGCAACTATCCGCATGGCCGAGGGATTTAAACTTCTACATCGACCATGTACCGCGCAGGCAAAATGCGCACGCCGATGCACTCGCATCCCTGGCTGCCTCCTTAGCTCTTCCAGCTGGAGCAATGGAGAAGATATTCGTCTACAGCCACGACCTGTATTGCCCGAGAAATGCTCTCGAGGATTATCAGGAGTCAATGGGAGGTCGTCACCGCGAAGAAGCACTTGAAGCGTCAACCGGTCCAGAGCCTAGAGACTGGCGGTTCCCCTACATCGACTATGTCTTGTATGGCATCCTGCCTGAGGACGCCAAAGAAGCGGCTGCCATTCGAAGGAAAGCCCCTAAATTCTACTATAATGCGATCACGCGAACATTGTATCGTCGATCGTATGACGGAATCTTACTTCGGTGTCTCTCACCAAACGAAGCCCAAGAAGTATTGAAAGAGGCTCACGACGGTATGTGTGGAGCCCATCAACCTGGCCCAAAACTGGCACATCGACTCCAAAGGTTGGGTTACTATTGGCCCAAGATGATTGCCGACGCCGTCGCCTATGCCAAAAGATGTCATGCTTGCCAAATACATGGAGATTTTATCCATCAAGCGCCAGGCTATCTCCACTCTACGACCTCTACCTGGCCATTCGAAATGTGGGGCATGGACGTGGTTGGTCCTATCAGTCCGCCATCATCAAAAGGACATCGGTTCATTCTGGCGATAACCGATTACTTCTCCAAATGGGCTGAAGCCATCCCTTTGAAGGAGGTCAAGTCGTCGAACGTGATCAAGTTCGTGAAACATCACGTTATTTACCGTTTCGGCGTACCTCGGCGAATTGTCCATGACAATGGACCCCAGTTCATCAGCCAGGCTTTCCAGAGATTCTGCGCTAAGTTCAGAATCCAGAGTGTGTCCTCAACGGCATACTATCCTGCCGCCAATGGCCTCGCAGAAGCTTTCAACAAGACTATTGGCAAGCTTCTCAAAAAGTTCGTCTCGAAAAGTCAACGAGACTGGGACGACAAGTTGGGTGAATGCTTATGGGCTTACCGCACAACTGTGCGAACCCCGACTAAGGCCACGCCGTTTTCCTTGGTATACGGATGTGAAGCCGTGCTTCCCCTGGAGATCCAAATTCCATCTCTACGCGTCGCCTTGACAGCGGAGATGACGACAGAGGAGAAGCATCGACAGCGACTCCAGGAACTGGAGGCTTTAGACGACAAGCGTCTGCAAGCCCAACAGCAAATCGAGCTCTACCAAGCTCGAATCACCAGAGCCTTCAACAAGAAAGTTAAAGTACGAACTTTCAAGAAAGGCGATCTTGTCTTAGCCGTCAGAAGACCCATGGTGATGACGCACAAGACAAAAGGAAAATTCCAACCCAAATGGGAAGGACCGTTTGTAGTAGAGTCAGTCTACTCAAATGGATCATATCGCCTCATAACTTCGAATGGCGATACACTCATGATGCCAATCAATGGCAAATTCTTGAAGAAATACTATCCCTAGACAGTATTCTTCCACTGATCAAGTTAAAAATACACCTCTGATCAGAAACATCCGACGCCTCCGACGGCTAAGGATAGAGGAAAATGTTGGCTTCTAAGCCCAACATAAGTCTTCGACAACTCATCATGCTGAGGGGAATAGCATGGCTAGCCCAACTCAAACGGTAGTTGGTAAAGGCATCTCAAATCCGTTGATAGCTGAGGGTTTGCTAAAAATCCTAAGTGGACTTGAGTCCACTCTTTCCTCCAAAATCCCTTACCAATTCTCATCCATAGAATGGTAGGACCACAAAATGCAATCATTACTACGTTAACACTATACCTCTGGTAATGAATACTCTTTGTCGAGTATAAACTTTGCTCGTTAACTCTGCATAGAGTAACAAACTCTCAAATTTGCCAAGTTAACACTATACCTCTGGCATTTCAAATTCCACTTGTCAATTCTCATCAATAGAATGACAGGTCCTCAAATTGCTCTTATCACGAGCCAATTCTTGTCAAGTTAACATTACACCTCTGACAAACTACTGTTTAAGTTAACATTACACCTCTAAGCAGTACATCGAGTGCCTGTCAAGTTAATATCACACCTCTGATAGTCACCTTTCTTCAGACTTCCGTATCGAAGCTGAAATGGACGATGCCAAGTTAACACTACACTTCTAGCATCCGAGTCATCGCTAAGTTCAACAATACACCTATGGCCATGACCTTTCCTCGACTTCTTTGTCAAAGTCGAGACGACTAATGCCAAGTTCAACATTACACCTCTAGCATTATCCTCACTGTTAAGTTAAACATCACACCTATGACAGTGACTTCCTCAGTTTTCCCAAATAAAACTGAGATGCTGATGAGTTAAGTTAATATCACACCTCTAACTCATGTCCTTGTCAAGTTAACATTACACTTCTGACAAGACTACTTCTAAACCGTTAAGTTAATATCACACCTCTAACGGTAAAGACCTTCCTAGATTCCCCGCGAGTCTAGTCTCATTTGATACTCTCCCCGACAGAGTATCAAGTTCATTTAGAAACATTGTTGGTTAACATTACACCGTTAACAATGTTTCCGTCAAACTCCCCAGCTGATCTTAAATCAAGTTAATCCCAAATCCTTGATAAAAGTTCATCTTCCCTGGGGGTACGAACTCCACTTGTCACTTTCTTTTACAAAGTGGCAGGTCCACCAAAAAATCATCCCATCCCTGTCAAGTTAATATCACACCTCTGACAGTATCATGAAAACTCCTGAAATAGGATCTTTCCTTACAAATCTTGACTTATTAAGATTACCACTATAATTTTGATAAGGTCAAAAGATTCCTTGCTTCTACGTGTCTAACTGAAGACAAAAAGTTAAGACAATGAAGGAGGCAAAAAGAAAAGTGTCACTTTTATTTATATATCCAAGCATATGAAAGTGATACAAAACGCTCTCTTATACAATAAGATGAGTGTTACAATTAAGGAGTACAAAGAAGTCCCTCTCTCTCTCAGAGGCCGTACTCACTCCTTGAAACCGCATCTGATCCCAGGTGCACAATTGGAGCCGATTGCGCCATGGCGATGACGCAAAAGTCGAAAGCGCCCTAGCTGACTAAGCTAAGAGCAATGGTGTTCTTGAGGTCCAGCGGCAGCAGAAAGTCCTGCAACCCTTCATTCATCACCATCCCTTTCCCCAGCAGGCCATCCAACGGAGTGTCCTGATGTCACTTCTGGAGTAGGGAGAGGAAGAGGATCTTTCCGCCACCGCAACCGCCGGAACCTCCTCGCCGTCATACTTGACCTGACCATCTCTTGCCATCAGACATGGTTGGTGCAGAAGATCTGAAGAGACCTTGGCGAGATTTGGGTCCTCGTCGGAGATATAATTTACTCTCTCACAAACGACGAGGACCATAATTTACTCTCTTACAAACGAACATTGAGCAAGTTCGCCCGCCGATATATTCTTTCCGGGGCCCAGCAAACCTGAAAAAGGACGAGCAAGCCTACCTGCAAAGAATAAACAAGAGAGTTAGAAAATCTGGAACTTAGTACACTTCGACAAAGAAAACTAAGTGACAGACGCGGCAGTCATTGAAGACTTCAGACGCGGGAACAACCCGCACGGTCAAACCACCGCGTCGGCAGAAACAGACGCGAGTCAAAACTGTGCCACGCACAGGATTCAAACGCGGCCTCAGTTTGCACCCGCGCTTAATGCACAAGACGCGAAAAACTTCAGAACGCCGAAAATTGCCATCTCTCTGTTGGGTGAACAGGAGTTGCAAGATTCAGGTCTGAAACGCGCCAAGGCAATGGCCATGAGCAAAGCCAGCGTCAAGAGCCCGCGTTCAGAGAAGTTCAAGTCACCGGCACAAATTCCAGAATAGGAATGCACCAGGATTTCATTCAGATGGCTATGCCAAAGTACAGGCTATGGACATCATCGGGGTGACATACCAGCAGAGGCCCCTGTCCAGAGTTGGCCACTCTGCATCCAAACGCGGGCGCGCAAGATGATCCGAGAGAGGATTCCTTCTGAAGAGACCAAACAGAAGCATGAGAGCTCTGGGTCATCTTCATCCACGGGGTCACCTTCACCCATGAAGACGGTTCTCTGAAAGATAACTCAAGGCGTGGTCTCTCAGAGCAAACAAAAGAAAACAATCCAAGTTTGGATTATTGAAAAGGGGGCACACCCTATTTATAGGCAATTCTCAACAACTGCCATTAATGGTGCGTCAATCGGAACCGTCGCGCACGACTGTCAAAGCCCAATCAAAAACGGACGCGTGGAACGCTGCTTTGGAAACCGTCGAAGTGCGCCGGTTTTTCAACCGCCAGCGTCGGTTCTGCATGCAAGAGCATTAACGCCTAAATCCATTGAGAGGCCGACGCGTGGATAACTGCCTTGGGAAGCAACGAACGACCCAGAATCCCAATCGACAGCGAAGACTTGACGTTCAAAGATCTCCTAAAATCTTTTAAGTCAGGTTGCATTAAACGCAGATGGGAAAGCCGCGTCCCTTCAGCAGACAAGGCTGCGTCTCTTGCGCCTGCCCGATCTGCGCAAAACATATTTGCGTTATTCAGAGCCGCGTCTCACCTTGAGATTGACGCTGCGTCTCACTCCATGGACTGACGGCCGCGTCTCACTTTATGGATCAATACCGCGTCTCATCTTTTGATTGACGCTGCGTCTCATCAAGAAGACCGCGTATCAATCTGTGATTGACGCCGCGTCTCATCAAAAGGACTTAGTGAAATCTAAGTTCCTAGTGAATGATGACCGCGTCTCACTCTGTGATTGACGCTGCGTCTCATCAAAAGGACTTAGTGAAATCTAAGTTCAGGTGGACTGACGCCGCGTCTCATTAAAAGAACTTAGTCCTATCTAAGTTTAGTATTCACAGCCAGTGATCAAGAAGTTGGGTTCATCCGCAGCTAAGCAAAGAAGGTGGAGCCAAAAACTTCGAAACTTTTATATCAAAAGAATGATAAAAGTGGATACAAAACACTCTTGATAAATTGAGTGTCCTTTTCTTTACAAAAAGAAAAAGAAAAGAAGGCTAAATGTCCTGGTTCGCCAAGGAACGGATTTGTTCCCTAAGGCGGTGAATCTCGTGTTGGCGTGCCCTTTCAGCTTCCATAATGGCCTGGTTCCGCAGCTCCGCTTCGGATAAGAAATTTCTTGCGGCCAGCTGCGTTCGCAGAGACTCCACCCTGGAAGAATGTAGAGACAGACTCTCTTCAGCTCGCGCCTTAGCAGCCCGTTGCTCCTCTAGCTCCTTCTTGAGGGTAACAAGCTTCTCCTCATTGAGCGCAAGCACAGCTTCTGCCCTGGCAATGGTGTCCCGAGCCCTGATGATGACTTGCTCTGTGCTCTGCACGGTAAGCTCGGATTCCCTTGAATCGTCAGCTAGTTTCTGACATTCAGCCTGGGAATATTCGAGGCTGCGAATCTCTGCAGCGATTTGTGCCTCCGCCTCCTGTCGCTCTCGCTCTTGAGCAGCTAGGAGCCTGGTCAAGGTGGCCTGGGCCTCACCAAAAGAGCCAGCATCTTCCAAAGACTCCAGCTCCTGCAGGCCGTCTCCCAGTTGCTCCACCACCCGCAGACACGCCTTGGCAAGTGAGGGGCCTCCGGTTAATTCGACATTCACAGCCAGATTTTTAAGAAGCGTCTGGGCAAACTGAAAGGTGCTGTTTCCACGTAAGATGAGATCAATACATGATCCCATCGAAGCGAAGAATTGTTGCACCATCTGACGTGCCAGTTCCCCCATGTCTTCACCACCTAGGAAGCTTCCCGACCCCTTTTCTGTCACGGGATAAGGGATATAGAGCGGATCCTCTCGCACCAGAGCCGTGCTGGCCGTCGATACGGCAAGAGCTGGACTGGCCGCTGACGCTTCCGGAGGTACTACCTCTGCAGGAGCCTCCACGACCAATGAGGGAGTAGTAAGCACAACCTCCTCAGAAACCTCCACCGAGACTTGAGCTGTATGGCCTTCTGGAAGGGTACCAACCATCGGACTCTCCACCTGAGCCCCCTCAGTCCTCTCTGCAAGTTATCGCAGCGTCAGCCACAATGATGGAAAAGCGAAACATTTAAAACGTCAGAGCTGCCTTACCAAGTTGGAGGTCCAGAGGTGTCGAATCCTGCGGGGTAGAATTCTCCCCGGCTTCAGCAGTAACCTCCTCGCCCGGCAGAGTGAGAGCCTCCTCAGCCTCAGTGGTTGCTTCCTCTTCTGGCAGAGTGGAAGGCTCCCCAGTTTCAACAGCTGCCCCCTTTGAGGGTATCTCAGCAGCCGAGACCTCAATCCCCTTGGGCCGGGTCAACTCTATCACCATCTCCTCAATATGCGAGGAGGTTGTAGCCTCAGCATCTTCGGCCGACCCTGCAACATAAGAGAAGAATGTTAGAACATCCTCTTCAAATATGTAAAGAGAAATTAGGACAGAAGATGGAAAGAGTACCTTCAGCAGGGATAATCGCTAGCGGTGATACAGTCGATGGCTCACCCTCATATTGTTCCTCCTCCGAGATGTGGAAGAATTTGCTCTGATCAGGAAGAGCGGGTTCATCGCCATAGTCGACCTCGTCCTCAAAGGCGCTTTCCCCCGATAACGAAGAAGACGACAGCGCAACGCGAGGAAGCTCCGCAACAGGAGCCTTACCTCCAATTACCCCAGTGGTAGGACTAGGATCGACTGCCCTAGGACTGGAAATGAAGACGCTAGGAGACCCCGCTGCTGTGCCTCGTCTCTCCCTTCATGAGCAGAAGAAGGCTCGGGTTGAGCTGAGATGCCTGCAATCTCAACATCCCCTCCAGTCATTATGTCGACCTCCAGTGACTCGTCCTCTTCGGCGGAGGTGGACTCGTCAACAAGCTCCCCTTCCTCCACGGTCTTGCTGCGCGACCTAGGAGCACGGACCAAGCTTGGGAAATCTTCATCTTCTGGCGGTTCCTCAACTCTAACAGGGACGTCTTCAGGAGGAGCCTCAACTCCAGCAGAGATGTCTCCGGATTGAGAGACTTCAGCCGTTAAGTCCCTCCGAGCCTTCTTTAGGGCAGGCTCAGCAATAGAAGCAGAGCGTCGACGACGCTTGCTCGCCACCTGCTTAAACCTCCTTGCCCGCGGCTCCTCCCTCGTGGCTGGTGGCTCCGCCCTTGTCGCTCGTGGCTCTGCCCTTGCCGGTCGTGGCTCCGCCCTCACTACTGGGGGCTCCCTCCTCGATCGTCTCCCAACCTCCTTCTGAGCCTTCAGGTACTGGTTGATGAGTTTTGTCTGTTTACCAGACTCTGACCTCGTCTCGAGATCTGCATTGATGCTCTCAATGCATGAGAACTCCGGAACAAAATCTGGTGTCTGGATGGCTTGGGAGTACCAAGTGCAGAAACTGAAGCTCGTACGGCACTTGGGCCCCTCGATAGGTAGACGAAATGTTGCTCCCGTCCCTCCGGCCACACTGTAGTACCAGGCCCGAGCACCTTCAAACAGATTGCCTTCGAAGGCAAGTTGAGTATTGGGATTGCCGACGTAGAGTTGATCGTAGCTGAATTGTCGGGCGAAGCGACTCGGCATATACGGCTCAATAGTGCATGAAGTCCCTTGCCGGAACAGCACATATCCTGGCCGGATGTTGATCAACCACCAGAAGAGTCCCGCAGACAGTTGCGAGAAGCCATCTCGGCCAGCGACATCAGCGAACAGCTCCCCGAAAGCTACACCAGGAATCTCTGGAGAGCAGCGATTGAGCTGGTAATTCGTGGCGATTGATAGACGCTTCCGAACATAATAGATGTAGGCGTCACACCATTCCGAACGTTCCAGCCGCTGCACAAATGGGACATGACCCACACCCCCACGCGCCGCCGTCATCAAGGAAGGACAGTGCATCACATACCAAGCCATGAGGTACGTGTAAGGCAGCTCGATCCGAGGGTTGGGACGCTTCACCATTGGATTCCCCTCTGAGTCAACATATGGCTTTCCATGGGAATCAACAGTCTTCGGAGGTTCGCAGAAACTTTTGGTTAACGCCCGCAGCCCGCTCTGAATGCCAGCCGCTACGGCCGGAAGAAGGGATATGGGGCTGCCATGAGCCAGGAGCACCGCCGGGTATACCACATCTGCAACAATAACTTCATGTGGCAGCGTGGGCACCACACATCTCTTCAGCCACAACATCAGGAAGCCCGCCAACAGTGCTCGATCAGAGATAGGGGTCCGGGCTTGATGGTGGAAGCTTTCAAAAACCAGGTCGGGGTCGAAACCGTCCTCATTCGACTCCGTGGTGTAAAAGCTGTCCGGAGCCGCGTCGATCCTGTCTTCGATCTCCCTGTCGGAACTGGGAGCCAGTCGGATTATCGGGAGGTCTTTCTTGTGGACATTGTTGAACAGATAACAAGCCCAGGACAACTGCTTGACCCCTGCTGACCTCCAGGCAGTTGTTTGACCGCAGATGTGGAAGTGGCACATCACCTCCCAGTAGGTCTCGTACACCAGAGGAAATTCTTCTTTCAAGAAGTGGAGTTCCTTAGTGGTAGGGACATATTCCTCATAAGGAATGTCCCCTGACGCTAGTCCCGAGACCTCATGCAACTCGTGCAGTGCAAGGCCCATCTCTCCAACCGGGGTGAAGAATGTCCCCGCCAGTGGGTTATAGCGCTCCAGGATCCCAAAGAAGTTATGAGAGCTCATTGGGATACCCCACTGCACGGCCCTGATTGCTGGGTACAATCCCACACGCTCTAGCAGCTCCTTAAGTTCGATAAGGACGAAACCCACCATCCTGCCCCACCAAGAATTCCCTGAAGAATGGACCCACCCATACGCACGGAACTCGACAGGATAGTCACCTTCCGCCTCCATGAACGCATTAAGGAAGGTAGCGCCAAGCTGAGGTATCTCCCCAACCGGAACCTCAGACTTACGCGACGCGGGGAACAGGCCGAGAACCGACCTATCATGACTATCATAGCGGTATACCTTCTGGAAGCTCAAGGCACCGAGCGTGATCTCAGGGACATATTGGGAAACATCCCATTCCATCTTCCGAGGGACGGACATGTGCTGGAAGTAGGACATCGGGAACATCCTCTCCATATCCGGAAGAAAGAATCTTCCGCCCTTTATCTGACGGAGCCATTTGTAGATTCCTTCAGACACGCGACGGCCGTCGTCATGGACGTGATCCCCGAAGAAGAAGGCAGGCTTCTCCAGCCTGACGCCATCATCCGTTTTGAATGCGGCATCGGTCATAAGCGCCCGGAAGGTTCTCCTGTCAACATTGGAGAGCCTCTCCCTGCGATCTGGCGACTGGTCAACAGTCATTGGGACACTCATTCTTTGCACGAAGGTCAAGCCCCGGTCGGCGCCTCCTACATGACCAAAGTGGCGTATCTTGGCGAGGGAGCCAGGAATATGTCGCACTGCAAAAGAAAAGGACACTTAGTCAGATACTTTACCAAAAGTAAGGAAAAATGCTAAGTGTTCAAAACCTAGACGCAGAAGAGATACTGGACGCAGGAATTATCTAAACCCACGTCCAGACCTGCGAATCTGCGTCCAAACGCAGAAGAGATCCTAGACGCAGGAATTGTTTAAATCCGCGTCCAGACCTGCAAATCCGCGTTCTGCAAACCAAGACTTATGAAAATCCTAAGTACTTGGATTCAGACGCCAAATTCATCAAAATCTGCGGCTGAAGACACAGAACGCAGGATCAAATCCGCGTTTTGCAAACCAAGACTTGTGAAATTCTAAGTACTTGGACTCAGACGCCAAATTCATCAAAATCGGCACCTGATGGCACCAAAATGCGGCACAGAACGCAAGGATCAAATCTGCGTTCTGCAAACCGCGTCCAGAGACCTTCACAATTAGAAATATTCTAAGTGAAGGATCCGAAGTGCAGAGCTCACTGGCGTCGGATCATTAAACCCGCGCCCCGGTTATTATCTCAAGGACTGCGTCCGAGAATCAAACACGATTTTGTGTTAATGGTTCTTAGGGTTCTATGAACTTGTGTTAATGGCAAAACTCACGCCGAAGAGGCATTTTACCTCGGAAAACAGCCTCTTGCGCGGAGGAAGCGCCCCTCTCGGCCTCGGCGACGGTCGCCTTTGAGGACGATGCAGTTGGCTTAGTCTTGGGTGCCATTGATGTTCAGAAATCTGAGCAAGGAGATGAACAAGTTCGAAGATGAACAGAGAAGGAAATTCTTTTTCTCAGCGAGTGCGTTCGGAGAAGAAGATGCATCTCTCCAACTGTTGCCTTTTATAGGCACAGGGATTCGCGAAGATACGCGGCGTGTGGCCCGGTAGACGCTGCAGCGAGTCGCCGCTTGACGCGTGTAACAAAATCGTTTCTGAACGGAGAAGATCATGCGTCGCAACCCCGCCACGAGTCAGCAGTCGACACGTGGAGCAGTTCATTTAATGAACCAGGAAATCCGCGCGCCAAAAGGCGAAATTTCGCCGGTTCCCTAGGCCAGCCGGCGGCGTAATCATGACATGGCACAGAATTCGCGCCCAAAGAACGCACCTCCTCGATGGACATGCCACGTCAGCCTCTCCATGAATGCATTCGGAAGGTCGCGTCTCTCTAAGAAATTCGCGTCCTTCCAGTCTGGCCAAATATCGCGTCTACCTTATGAAGATCAGTCGCGTCTCCATTGCCAAAGGACGCACGTTCTGCCTTATGAAGATCAGTCGCGTCTCCATTGCCAAAGGACGCACGTTACAGAAATCGCGCCTTTACAGCAGTACCATCTCAGCTTTCTGAAAAAGAACCTGCGTTTGGCCTCTTGCCTCTGCAAAATCAGTTCAACAGTACACTGACGCAAGCAGACGACCAACCACTCCTGGCTTAAAACGCGCCAGTGACAGACTAAAAGCAATCGGGGAGGTTTAGACTGTGCATCTAGACACTCAACATGATCAACTCTGGGGGCTTCAAAGAGTTCAACAGTACACTCACGAAGACCAACTCCAGATAAGATTAAACCCAGAGCATCAACAGTCTAGTCATGAAGGCAAACTCAGCTAGAGTCCAAAGTATTTCGAAATCCGTCCCAGTTAACTGCGGAATGTCGAAAACTTTGGAGGGGGTTCTGTAGGCTGTCTAAAAATCACAAAGACAAGCCATCAAAATGCAGAGATTCAAGATCAAGGCGCGTTGGCTCAACGCTCGCGTCTCAGCATCAAGGCGCGTTGGCTCAACGCCCACGTCTCAGCATCAAGGCGCGTCGGCCCGAAGCCCGCGTCTCAGCATCAAGGCGCGTTGGCTCAACGCCCGCGTCTCAGCATCAAGGCGCGTTGGCTCAACGCCCGCGTCTCCGCATCAAGGCGCGTTGGCTTAACGCCCGCGTCTCCGCATCAAGGCGCGTCGGCCCGAAGCCCGCGTCTTAGCATCAAGGCGCGTCGGCCCGAAGCCCGCGTCTCAGCAACAAGGCGCGTTGGCTCGACACCCGCGTCTCGGTTGCAACTACCCGGATTGGGGGCCAATCACCGCGCATGTAGCGGGTAGTGGCCCCTCATTGTGGAGCATTTTCAGGGGGCACGATCACCCCCTAAAAACCCTATAAATAGTCCCGTCACTATTGAAGGGGAGAGGATTTTGGAGAAGGAAAAAAGGAGATCATCAACAGAGAGAGAGAAAAGACTCTTCAGCGAGCTTACTGAGTACTAGCCGCTCTTCGCCTACCTCCTCTTCTAGAGTTTTGATAGACGGAGCTGAGTTACTCCCTCTACCTGCCAAGGAGAAGATCCCTCGACGGTCTAGAACGGTCATCTGGTCAACGGAGAACAAGATTCACTCTCCACCGCCACACGAAGAACCCAGCACTAAACAAAGGGGGAATTCAAGATTCAATATTCTCCCTCCCTTGTAACCGGAAGATTTAGCCGGCTGTAATTTTTCATCTGATTCAAGAAAATTTTACTTAGCCCCTTTTCCGCGTCCAACAACAACCTAGAGTTAAAGATCCTCATTTTTAGGCTAATCACAATATTTGTACACACACCATGGATTTCATGTCACCACCCACCTTTGACATCCTTAACATCCAAATTTGGAAGATTAAGATGTCCTTATACCTCAAGGCCCTGATATGTTTATCTTGCCATCACTAATGATTATTGTTTAAATGGTAAGAATTTTGAGGCTAACTCAAAAGCCCTTCATGCTATAAAATCAACCCTAAATTATGAATATTTATCTAGGGTTTCTAACATTGAATCGGCTTTTGTAGCTTGGAACATCATCACCTCCCTTGGCGAAAAGGATCTATATTATGCCGGGAGCGATTCAGACGTTGGAAGCAACACCTCCAACTTGTGCTATATGGTCCAAGGGGATAACCCCCTTGAGGTAACTACCGAATCCGAGGTAGATGAAAATGATATGTCATATGATGAGCTTAGCACTTTTTGTCAACTATTACTTGAAAAATATGACATGGTTAAGAAAGATAATAAAATTTTGAAAAAGAAATTTGATTGCATACTTAAGGAAAAAGAATCATTAGAAAATAAGGTTGCATGTATTGAAAAGGAAAATGAAGATTTGAAAAATGAAAATATTTCCTCGATGTCTAAATTGAATGATTTGTGTGAAGGAAATATGATTTTGAAAAATGAAATTATCTTGGTGGAGAAACAAAAAGAAATTGCTTTTCAAGAAAACAACTCTTTGAAAAGAAAATTTTTTGAAAATGAAAAAGGAAAAGAAAAGGTTTCTAAAAAGAAAAAGACTTTTGATCATGCTTTACATGCCACCACTTCTATTGATCAAAATGAAGTTAAATTTTTGAAAAATAAAATAAATAGTTTGAGCTCCACTTTGAGCTCATGTGCATTTAATCACACTAGATTGGAGAAGATGTTTTCAAAGAAACAAACTTCACACATTCATGCACATCATCCTCATCATGCATATGCTTATGGTGCACGTCATGATCATACACATACACATAAGCATCTTAAGGTGACAAATGTACACATTGTGGCCGCAAGGCCATTTAGTAAAGTTTTGTTTTGATAAGATGCATCATTTAAATTTTGCTAATAAAAATGTTTGGGTGCCTTACAAAGCTAACCCCCAAGGACCCAAAATAAAATGGGTATCAAAACCCCCGCCTTGTGTTTGATGTAGGTGAGGGCTCTCACACGACGTGAGAGAAATGGTGCCTTGATGGTGGATGCACATGGACTTGATGGACACATATATAGATGCATCACTATCAAGAAGTTTGGTGGGACAACCACCATGTTTGGAGTTTTGGAACATAGTTCCTTAGTTGGTAACTATTTCTAAACTCCTTATTTATTTACATGCTTGTTCATATGTCATATTTTTAGCATGTTCATATTTTAGGTTTTATGCTTCATGTGGTAAATACTAGTTTAAATGTAGTTTTTTTTATCAAAACTTGTGTTTTACATGTACAAATAGTGAGAACAAATTGATTCGTATATGTTTGCACTTCATGCTCATTTGTACCCACTATATGCACATGTATAACCTAGTTTTGATGATTCTTTCATTTACACTTGTTTTGCCTATTTTCATGTTTTACTTCATGTATATGCATTCTTTATTCAAATCTAATAAATATACATGTATATCCTTTTTGAGTCTCTTGCCTTCATGCAAATACTATTAATAGACTCTTTTACGTTTGGGATATGTATGCATATTGTTAGATTTAGATAAATCATACATATACCTAGAAGTTTATTGTTTTTAATGAAAAATAAATTTTCATGTTTTGTTTGATAAAATAAAGTGAATAATTTGTTTTGATCATTTTGAGCCTTAATGACTATCTTCATGAAAATGCTATATACATGATTCTTGTACACTCTACTTCACTTGTTTTGTCATGACTTTGATTCATGAACATATTTTGAGTTTTATAGATTAAGTGTCAACCTTTGTGTATTTGGTATGATTCATGAAATACATTTCATGTTTTTGAAGGATCTTTAACTAGTTTTTCAAAAATTAATTTAACTAGTTATTTATTCTTCAATGTTTTATGAGATATACACATGATCCTATTATTGTTTCAATTGGTATCATTGAATCATTTCAATTGGTATCAATTTGACTCTATTTTTGTATATACTCATATTTTGTTTTCTTATATATGTATGTATCAATTTCAATTGGTATACTCATTTTTTGTAACCCCCTGATCCCCGGTGTACGTATAACAGTATCGGTACGCGATACGACGTACAAAAATTGATTTGACCTCCGTGGTAGTCCGATTGAGTTGCTTTCAATTTAAAAATCATTTTCTAATATTTGAGATTTTTCAGGATTTTCTGGATTATTTTGGAAAATCTCCGTAATTGGTGTCGACAGATACCGATTACCGGCCTTCCGATTTTTATTTCACAAACGAAGTAGAATTTTTATAATCGTCTTTCACCGTATGTCTTAGAATCTCATGAGCTACGTTTGGGTATTTTGGGGAATTTTTCTGAATTTATCGAAAATCGGGCCAAACCGGTGTCGCCCGTATCGGCGAGACACTCTGGGATTTTTAATTTGCAAACCGTAGTGAATTTCTTCAAACCGTCTTCATCTTACGTCTCAGGATAATATTCTCTATTTTTTATAATTTTGGGCACCGTTCAGAGCTAGTCGAATATCGGGCCAATTTCATAATATTAAAATATTAATTTTTATCTTTTCTTTTCTTTTCTTTTTTTTTCTTCTCTTCTCTTCTCTTCTTCTTTCTTCCAGCGGCTTCCTCCACCGACTTTTCCCCCATCTTTAAATCCCTCTTCTCTCTCTCACTCTCCCACACTCTCCCTCTCTCTCAGTCGCACCGCCGGCGGGGCGGAGCCGCCGGCGGTGGCGCGACGCCGGCGGCAAGGGAGGCCGGGCCCCCCTTTTTCTCCCTTTCCTCTCTCTCTCTTCCCTCTCACTTCCTCTCTCTCCCTCGCTCCCCTGCTCTCTCTGGTGATACTGGCGGCGCCGGAGGCCGGCCGGGCGCCGGCGACAAGGGAGGCCGGACGCCGCGGCGAGGGAGGCCGGCCAGTCGCCGGCCAGGCGCTGGTGGGGGGGGGGGAGCCACCCCACCCTCTATTTCTCTCCCTCTCTCTCTTGCAGATGGGCCCCCGACGGCCATGGGTACCGGAGCGGCGCCGGGGCGGCGCCGGCGCCGGGACGGCCGCGCCGGCCGGGCGGCCGGGCGGCGGCCGCGTGTGGAAGGCAGCAGCAGCGCAAGGCTGCTACTGTTGCTTCTGTGAGAAGAAACCCAACGGGATTCGGGTTTGGGTTCAACCCAAACCCGACCCGTTTACACCCTAATCCGACCCGATAAAGGCATAATTTCAATTTAACCCCTGTAAAATTTTTAATTACTTTTAGGCCCTTGTAAAATTACAAATAGCCCCCTGAATATTTTCTGTTATTGCGTATCTAACCTTTTCTATTGGTTTTGGTATCTGGGCGATATCTGGAGCATCCGGACTCCGATTCGGACGATTCTGGATCCGTTGCGATCGTGGGAAGGAGAGCTACAATCCTATGACCAGTCTGTGAGTGTTTTTATTTGTTTAATTACCTTTTATCATGTTTCGTGCAATGAATTAGTAGATCTTGATTATGGATAAATACTGATACCTGATACCTAATAATAATTAACTGATAATAAGTGGACATGCATGGTAATAGAAATAACCTAGCACATGGTTAGGTATTTCCTGATTTAGAAGAAAGATAAGAAGGCATTTAGATTACCAATAAATACTGGCAGAGACAACCCGGACACAGTCATCATACCTTCACAGCCACTGACACCCGGGCCACCCTGTCACCATATTCGTGTACACCATTATGACATGGCTTATATCACAGTTACGTTACATGCATACTGATCCACAGATACACTATGACACTCCACTGGTACTAGACATGCATGCTAGACACCATTACTATAAGACACCGTCGACTACTGTTCCTACATATATTAGTGCTACGCAGGCTTATGGCTACACGGATACTGTAGTTCACTGTACATAATAGTAGACACTGACTACAGTTATTACCTGTGCATGTTACACAGATACTATGACACGGCACACCTGTTAGTTCGTAGGCATGACCCACCGATACGTAGCGGCACCACTTCACGAAATACCATTATGTAATGTATCGTTATCCTCGTTACATGGATTCTCGGCATATCACTGCACGGGCTACTGCATTTCATATTAGCATGATCATCATACACATATATGTCATGCTTACATATTACAGTTACACGTGCCTGTGTTGTTTCTATCTTCTTGTCATATGGATCACCGTGCTTATTACATGCATTCTTGTTCCATGTTCCCGTATTCATATTATATGATTGTGTCCTGTTACTGATATGGATATTCCCGATACTGGACATGAGAGCTGTTGATATGCGATATGTGGACTTCCACATCTATTGATCCCGTTATATTGTTCCCGTTATATTGTTTCCGATATATTGTTCCCGATTCCCATTATATTGTGTTCTATGCTATCAACAGAGCTCTGGTCCAGCTATCATGTTACCCGTATCATGTACTGTTATTTGTTCTTGTTACATTGGATACTTGACATATCAGATCATAATGATAACTGGGGTATGGGGAGACTTGACGGTTGATTAGATCTTATCGGGTGATGTACTGGATTCATATTGTTCTCCCACTGCAGGGGATGGTAGTGCTACCTACCGATTGTATTGCTCCATGAGCTATTGTTACTTGATTATTGTTCCCCTCTTAGCGGAGGGCTCTGGTCTTAGCAGCCAGGGGTTTGATAAAGGCCGTGATCCCGGGTATGCACGGGATACATCTACCCGATAAGAACTCCTCGACCATGGGTTTCCAATTAACATAATAAAACAATATACACAATAGTGACGTCGGGAACACTTGTTATTTGTTCACTCTCTCGTTTGGATAATGGTACCCGTAGGCCATATCCGGATGGGTTCGACTGGAGTGCGGGCTCCAGTATAAACTGCCAGTGGTATGGGACACTGGAAGAGATTGATTAAAATACCATGTGGTACTGATCGCTACTATTGTATAAATGACATGACTTTGACATGACCTGCCTGCTACATGTTTAGTTGTACTTGTTACTGTTCCTGATCATTTATCTACTATCATGTTACATGTATACATTGCTACTGTTCCTGTTTCCTGTTACACTTTCTGTAGTGCCCTACTACTCATGCACATGTATACTTTGTTGCATTACCTGGTATATGTTACACTGTATGTAGTGGCATACTATGCATGTTCTGCATTGCATATATTTTATTGTTGCAGACATATGCCCATCTGCATGTTCACCTCTATCACGTCACCACTATCATGTTCATGTTTATTACGTCACCACTAGACAACATTAGTTATTATATAAACTGGACACGACTATAGACATGACCTGATGCTAACTGGCTAAGTATTGATGGTAGTAAAAGATGACATTGTTTCTATATTTTTCTACTGTTTATTCTATACTTATTATATGGTATCACTAGTACCACATCATGTAGTATATCTATGTATCGTGCTTGTATTACTATGTAACACCCCTCATTCCGGAATACGTACTTAGTTGCGTATTCAGATTTTTCGATCGTATTTTTCGATTTACTTCTTGTATTTGTTTTGTATTATGAATTATTTACATGAACGTTTTTGTCTTGGATTTGGATTCGTGGACTCGGAGTCAGCCCTAGTCTGAACCGAGGGCCCGATCCTAGAGTATTGCTTGATTTGGACATTTCGGTATTCTGATTTGACCGATTTTAGTTTTAAACATCATTTTCCAATATTCTAAATTTTCTATGATTTTCTGGAATTTTCCTCAATTAAGTTGGAAATCTTCAAAACCGGTGTCGGCCAGTGCCGCTGACCGATTCCCGGATTTTTAATTTACAAACTAATTGGAATTATTAAAAGTGTCTTTAGACATTATTTCTTAAAACCATATTTTCTACCTAAATACTTTTTCTGAGGATTTTATGAATTTATGAAAATTCCACCGGTGTCGGTATCGACCGGTATCGCCGGAAGATTCCAGGATTTTTATTTTTGAAAACTACATTATATTTTTAGATTCCGATTTCACCAAACATCTTAGAATAATATTTGCTATTTTTGAGGATTTTTCGGAAGGATTCTGGAACAGTCGATTTTCGCGGCCATAATATAATATTATTATTCTTTAATCTTTTCTCTTCTTTCTTTCTTTTCCTTTCTTTTCTTTTCTTTTCCCACCAACTCCAGCGACGGCCCAGCAACCCACTCCCCTCCACGTGGGCCCAGTCAACTCCCCATCACATCCCCATCACCATCACTCTCTCTCTCCTTTCTTTTCCTTTTCTTTTCTTTTTCCTTTCTTTTCCTTCATTCTCTTCTTCTTCTTTTTCTTCTCCTCCAAGAGAGGACCGAACCCCCAACCTCCGGCCAGCCACCTCATCGCCGGCGAGGACCCCTCCCAACTCCGGCCAAGCTTCATCTCCTCCATCACCAACAACACAACTCCACCATCCTCCTCAAAAAAAAACCATCACCACCTCCACCTTCCTCTTCTTCTTCATCATCTCCACAATCAACCACCTCCATCACCTTCTTCTCCACCAAAATACCACCACCTCAACCACCCAACTCCTCTCCTCCTCCCATCACCCCCAATTCCTCCACCACCTCCTCTAAACACCACCAAATTCACCAAACCCATCACCACAAAAACCCAAATTCAACTTCTTCTCCCTCCCCTCATTTTCGGGGTGGCCGGAGCCACCCCTGGGTTCGGCGCCGCCGGCGCCCTGCCGGCGGCCGCGGGCAGCCAGGGGCCCACCTGGGCCCCTGTGCTCGGGCTGAGAGGGGGGCAAGCCCCCTCTCTCCTTCTTTCTGTTGAAAGGGGGGCAACAGCCCCCCTTTCTCTCTGCTGGATGGGGGGCACGGCCCCCGTGTCCTGTTGAGGGGGCAGCTGCCCCCTCCTCTTCCGGTGGCCGGCGCCGCCCGGCGCCGCCACTTGGCCGGCGGCCAGGCCGGGCACCCCCAGCAAGGGGTGCTGTGCGTGAGAACCAGAGGGGGGCAACAGCCCCCTGTCCTGCACTCTCTCTCACTCTCTTTCTCTCTCCTGGGACTTTCCCTCTCTCTCATTCTCTCTCTCTCTCTCCGCGTCCTTCTCCGTTGGTGAGACTCAGGACCGGCCACTCCTTTTGGATTGGGGCCGCGTTCTTCTCCGTTGGCAAGACTTAGGGTCGGTACCCTCCTTTTGGATTGGGGCCGAACCTCCCTTCGTCGAGCACAGCAAAGGAATCACCTTTCCTTCTCTCTGTTTGTTTCCTGACGCGGATCTCAACCCCGCGTCTGGGCAACCCCTTGACGCGCTCTGCGCGTTTCTGTATTGTCATGACGCGAAGCTAAGTGCCCGCGTCTGTGTTCTGTCCTTGTTGGCGTGACGCGGAGTTTATCCTTGCGTCTGCATTCTCATGCCCTGACTTAAACGCAGGCCTCGAGCCTCGCGTTTGTGGCATCTCTGCGACGCGATCCCCGCGTCTGCTATTCCCGCGTCTGTTGTTCCTGCAGCGCGAACCCCGCGTCTGTGATTCCTGCGTTTGCTGATCCCGCGACGCGACCCTCGCGTCTGTGATCGTCGCGTCTGCTATCTCCCGCGTCTGCGACCCCGCGTCTCACTCGCATAACCCGCGTCTCCCTGTGTCTCTTTCTCTCTCTAAGTTTCTCCCTCTTCCTCTCCCTGTACACTTTCTCTCTTCTCATAAATATATATATTTTATGGCGCGTGCGCGAGTTCCATGGATTCCAGACTTTTCGGCTTTCCGGTGATTTAGGCGAGTGTTCTCGCTCTCGCCTCCATTTGGGTTTCCCCGCTTCGTCGGGTCGATATGTATTCCATTTCATGTATTATGTATTGGGCTGAGTCCCGTATTGTGTATGGCCTAGTGCCAGTATCTGGACATGTATTGCTCTGTGACGAATGCTTGTATTATTATAGATGATTCTTGTTCATGTGGTACTAACATTGCAGGTTTCTCAGTTCCACCTCCGGTCACTCACTGTCTCGAAAGAGAGGTGATTGGGGCTGGCAGGTCTCTCGGTGTTCAGCCTCCGGTCACTCACTGTCCCGAAAGGAAGTGATTGGGACCGTCAGGTCTTCGGCTCCGCCTGGTCATCATGATCAGCGTTCAACGCTTTGTCACTAGATTCGTCTAGGCGAGATGCTGCCGGATTTTCTACTCGCACTTTAAGCCGAGTTGTCCCGGTAACCTTGCCAGACGCTCCAGGGATAAATCCTGCTTGCTGTCTGTATTCCAGCTTGCTCAGCTCCGCTTAGTTGTGCTCAGCTACTGCTTTACTACATGCTAATGCCTGTCTCCTGTTTATACTACTTGTCATTACATGATACTATTTAACACATGTATATCACCTGACATGCTACTACTTAGCAAGACCTCTTGTCATGACATGACTTGCCACCGGACTAATATCAACCTCTTGACATGATTGGTTACCTGCCTCCTGTTATGCCTGTTATGTACCCTGTTATATTAATACTTGACTTGTGATTATCACATTACGGGAATCCTGACCTGTTATCCTGAATGGAACTAAGTGCCACACAGAGTAAAGTGCCACACCATATTCGGTGGGGGCCACCTCTTGAATCTGTGGGGGCCACCTCTAGAATCCATCCCCTCAGAACAAAGTGCCACATGGAACAAAGTGCCACACCATACACGGTGGGGGCCACCTCTTGAATCTGTGGGGGCCACCTCTTGAATCTGTAGGGCCATTTCCTGTCATGACCAGTTATTCCCGTAATCTGTTAATATTGGTAAGTTATAATACAACTTGCACCTGGTTTGGGGAAACTGATGGGCCCTGATTAATCATGTTCATGGTGGCACTATCGAGTCACGCGTGGCCAAATACTTGAGGGATCACCTGGCGGCCACCAGGGATTCCGTGGGGTGTGCTGGCACCCCTGCTCCTGTTTATTCCTGCCGAGTATGCACACGCCCTAGGCCTATTTCTATGGGATCTGCGATACTCTATTCCTGTTCGGGCGTCCATAAGTCCCGGTACCTAGCGGTACGTTCCGGCTCAGCACCGGATACTCCTGAACCGTTGTCCCGGCATGTACGGGGCCCATCCAGAACATGATTCATCGAACTTTATCAGTTTCCAAATACTGGTTATATAAGTTGTGAGTGGAAGTATGTGGGAATGGGACACATACTGAAGCTTGGAACTTAGGCGGCCCCAATTATAATAAAATACGAATATGCAATTTGTTGTGGTTTTGTAACTCGGGTTGTACGCGCTCGGATTACGGTGACATGAGACAAAGGTATATAGATGAGGGTTTCCTTGTTTGGATTATTCCTTCGAAGTACTAGTCTCATGGGGCCGTGACCTAAGCTTGTACAATCGGTTTTGCTCGTAATCGGTTTTAATTCGGTTTTAATCGTTTTTATTCGGTTTTATCGTTTTTATGTTAGTTTAGGAGATATCTGGTGTTGCCCTATCTAGTTTACCTTCTCTTCTTTTATCAGACCATGAGTAGTTCCTGCTTGATATCTACTTGCTCCTGCATGCTTATCTATGCTCGCCACTTGGCTTTTGTATCACCACTCGCCTGGGAGTTTCATCTGACTCCCCTGGATTCTCATGTCCAGGTCATGGAGATTGGAGCGTGTGGATTCTCCCAGTTGCTGATCAGAGTGGCGCAGCGGTAGCGTGGATCTCCAGCAGACCATCTGGAGTTCCATCCTTCCGGGCCCCCTGTGTGCCTCCCGAGTTTTCCTTTTGTAAACTCGTGAGTGCCCTTTTGTACTATTCATCCATGTACATCTGCTTGTAATCTCGCAATTGCGCATGTCAGTGATGTAATATTCATGTAATATTGGATCACCTCTGGTGATAACTTTGTAATTGTACTCATATGTTGGAATGTATAATGCACCACTTACTTCCGTACTCTGATTCTTGCCTGTACTGATGCTTAGCGTATATACGTGAGGGTATTTCGGACCTGCGTATATACGTTGCAGTAACGTCTCCGTACCCGCAGGATCGGGGCGTTACAGGTTGGTATCAGAGCTTAGGCTCTTACCTCCTCAGTACGTCCAGATGGCAAATTAATGGTAAAGGAATTTGCAACTGGAATACAAGAGTCCTGGTTATACATTCCAACTACAAGTACAGAGTTATCTATTCTCTTGATCATCTTTCCTTTGATCCCTAATCCTTCCTATCTTTCCCGGTTTTGGTTTTTTCGAAGCCTTATACCAACTTAAGATATGGGTATACTAGAGAGGTAGTGGCTGGTTCTAAATGAAGCTATGACATGATCTCTTCGGTCAACTCTATGAAGCTCGGTATTCTCTGGATTGATCCTGATCTGGTTATCTTTCAGAAGTCAGCGGTCGGAATTCTCTACGGATATTCTACATTCTCTATTCTATCTTTCAGAGTGATCGATGCCTGGTATTCGGGATTCTCAACCATCGGTCTTCTTTATTATGCTCGGTATTATCGAGGTTTCCTTTATCTTCAAGTATTCTGGCTCATTCTCAGAGTGATACTAAGTATGCAGTACAGCTGGAATTCTATTGCAGAGCTGTGTTATCAGTCGGTATTATTTGGCATCGTTCAAAGACTTATACAGCCGGAAGCGCAGAAGTTATCTATATCTCGATTGTTATCCAGTCAACTTAAGAGCCCTACCTAAAGTGTTTCATATCTTAATTGGTATAATTCCACCCTTGTCCCCTTTGTGTTCATTTTACCACTTATCGAAATTGCGAGGACGCAATTTTTTGTAAGGTGGATGGAATGTAACACCCCTCATTCCGGAATACGTACTTAGTTGCGTATTCAGATTTTTCGATCGTATTTTTCGATTTACTTCTTGTATTTGTTTTGTATTATGAATTATTTACATGAACGTTTTTGTCTTGGATTTGGATTCGTGGACTCGGAGTCAGCCCTAGTCTGAACCGAGGGCCCGATCCTAGAGTATTGCTTGATTTGGACATTCCGGTATTCCGATTTGACCGATTTCAGTTTTAAACATCATTTTCCAATATTCTAGATTTTCTATGATTTTCTGGAATTTTCCTCAATTAAGTTGGAAATCTTCAAAACCGGTGTCGGCCAGTGCCGCTGACCGATTCCCGGATTTTTAATTTACAAACTAATTGGAATTACTAAAAGTGTCTTTAGACATTATTTCTTAAAACCATATTTTCTACCTAAATACTTTTTCTGAGGATTTTATGAATTTATGAAAATTCCACCGGTGTCGGTATCGACCGGTATCGCCGGAAGATTCCAGGATTTTTATTTTGAAAACTACATTATATTTTTAGATTTCAATTTCACCAAACATCTTAGAATAATATTTGCTATTTTTGAGGATTTTTCGGAAGGATTCTGGAACAGTCGATTTTCGCGGCCATAATAATATTATTATTCTTTAATCTTTTCTCTTCTTTCTTTCTTTTCCTTTCTTTTCTTTTCTTTTCCCACCAACTCCAGCGACGGCCCAGCAACCCACTCCCCTCCACGTGGGCCCAGTCAACTCCCCATCACATCCCCATCACCATCACTCTCTCTCTCCTTTCTTTTTCCTTTTCTTTTCTTTTTCCTTTCTTTTCCTTCATTCTCTTCTTCTTCTTTTTCTTCTCCTCCAAGAGAGGACCGAACCCCCAACCTCCGGCCAGCCACCTCGTCGCCGGCGAGGACCCCTCCCAACTCCGGCCAAGCTTCATCTCCTCCATCACCAACAACACAACTCCACCATCCTCCTCAAAAAAAAACCATCACCACCTCCACCTTCCTCTTCTTCTTCATCATCTCCACAATCAACCACCTCCATCACCTTCTTCTCCACCAAAATACCACCACCTCAACCACCAACTCCTCTCCTCCTCCCATCACCCCCAATTCCTCCACCACCTCCTCTAAACACCACCAAATTCACCAAACCCATCACCACAAAAACCCAAATTCAACTTCTTCTCCCTCCCCTCATTTTCGGGGTGGCCGGAGCCACCCCTGGGTTCGGCGCCGCCGGCGCCCTGCCGGCGGCCGCGGGCAGCCAGGGCCCACCTGGGCCCCTGTGCTCGGGCTGAGAGGGGGGCAAGCCCCCTCTCTCCTTCTTTCTGTTGAAAGGGGGGCAACAGCCCCCCTTTCTCTCTGCTGGATGGGGGCACGGCCCCCGTGTCCTGTTGAGGGGGCAGCCGCCCCCTCCTCTTCCGGTGGCCGGCGCCGCCCGGCGCCGCCACTTGGCCGGCGGCCAGGCCGGGCACCCCCAGCAAGGGTGCTGTGCGTGAGAACCAGAGGGGGCAACAGCCCCCCTGTCCTGCACTCTCTCTCACTCTCTTTCTCTCTCCTGGGACTTTCCCTCTCTCTCATTCTCTCTCTCTCTCTCCGCGTCCTTCTCCGTTGGTGAGACTCAGGACCGGCCACTCCTTTTGGATTGGGGTCGCGTTCTTCTCCGTTGGCAAGACTTAGGGTCGGTACCCTCCTTTTGGATTGGGGCCGAACCTCCCTTCGTCGAGCACAGCAAAGGAATCACCTTTCCTTCTCTCTGTTTGTTTCCTGACGCGGATCTCAACCCCGCGTCTGGGCAACCCCTTGACGCGCTCCGCGCGTTTCTGTATTGTCATGACGCGAAGCTAAGTGCCCGCGTCTGTGTTCTGTCCTTGTTGGCGTGACGCGGAGTTTATCCTTGCGTCTGCATTCTCATGCCCTGACTTAAACGCAGGCCTCGAGCCTCGCGTTTGTGGCATCTCTGCGACGCGATCCCCGCGTCTGCTATTCCCGCGTCTGTTGTTCCTGCAGCGCGAACCCCGCGTCTGTGATTCCTGCGTTTGCTGATCCCGCGACGCGACCCTCGCGTCTGTGATCGTCGCGTCTGCTATCTCCCGCGTCTGCGACCCCGCGTCTCACTCGCATAACCCGCGTCTCCCTGTGTCTCTTTCTCTCTCTAAGTTTCTCCCTCTTCCTCTCCCTGTACACTTTCTCTCTTCTCATAAATATATATTATTTTATGGCGCGTGCGCGAGTTCCATGGATTCCAGACTTTTCGGCTTTCCGGTGATTTAGGCGAGTGTTCTCGCTCTCGCCTCCATTTGGGTTTCCCCGCTTCGTCGGGTCGATATGTATTCCATTTCATGTATTATGTATTGGGCTGAGTCCCCGTATTGTGTATGGCCTAGTGCCAGTATCTGGACATGTATTGCTCTGTGACGAATGCTTGTATTATTATAGATGATTCTTGTTCATGTGGTACTAACATTGCAGGTTTCTCAGTTCCACCTCCGGTCACTCACTGTCTCGAAAGAGAGGTGATTGGGGCTGGCAGGTCTCTCGGTGTTCAGCCTCCGGTCACTCACTGTCCCGATAGGGAAGTGATTGGGACCGTCAGGTCTTCGGCTCCGCCTGGTCATCATGATCAGTGTTCAGCGCTGTCACTAGATTCGTCTAGGCGAGATGCTGCCGGATTTTCTACTCGCACTTTAAGCCGAGTTGTCCCGGTAACCTTGCCAGACGCTCCAGGGATAAATCCTGCTTGCTGTCTGTATTCCAGCTTGCTCAGCTCCGCTTAGTTGTGCTCAGCTACTGCTTTACTACATGCTAATGCCTGTCTCCTGTTTATACTACTTGTCATTACATGATACTATTTAACACATGTATATCACCTGACATGCTACTACTTAGCAAGACCTCTTGTCATGACATGACTTGCCACCGGACTAATATCAACCTCTTGACATGATTGGTTACCTGCCTCCTGTTATGCCTGTTATGTACCCTGTTATATTAATACTTGACTTGTGATTATCACATTACGGGAATCCTGACCTGTTATCCTGAATGGAACTAAGTGCCACACAGAGCAAAGTGCCACACCATATTCGGTGGGGGCCACCTCTTGAATCTGTGGGGGCCACCTCTAGAATCCATCCCCTCAGAACAAAGTGCCACATGGAACAAAGTGCCACACCATACACGGTGGGGGCCACCTCTTGAATCTGTGGGGGCCACCTCTTGAATCTGTAGGGCCATTTCCTGTCATGACCAGTTATTCCCGTAATCTGTTAATATTGGTAAGTTATAATAACAACTTGCACCTGGTTTGGGGGAAACTGATGGGCCCTGATTAATCATGTTCATGGTGGCACTATCGAGTCACGCGTGGCCAAATACTTGAGGGATCACCTGGCGGCCACCAGGGATTCCGTGGGGTGTGCTAGCACCCCTACTCCTGTTTATTCCTGCCGAGTATGCACACGCCCTAGGCCTATTTCTATGGGATCTGCGATACTCTATTCCTGTTCGGCGTCCATAAGTTCCGGTACCTAGCGGTACGTTCCGGCTCAGCACCGGATACTCCTGAACCGTTGTCCCGGGCATGTACGGGGCCCATCCAGAACATGATTCATCGAACTTTATCAGTTTCCAAATAACTGGCTATATAAGTTGTGAGTGGAAGTATGTGGGAATGGGACACATACTGAAGCTTGGAACTTAGGCGGCCCCATTATAATAAAATACGAATATGCAATTTGCTGTGGTTTTGTAACTCGGGTTGTACGCGCTCGGATTACGGTGACATGAGACAAAGGTATATAGATGAGGGTTTCCTTGTTTGGATTATTCCTTCGAAGTACTAGTCTCATGGGGCCGTGACCTAAGCTTGTACAATCGGTTTTGCTCGTAATCGGTTTTAATTCGGTTTTAATCGTTTTTATTCGGTTTTATCAGTTTTATGTTAGTTTAGGAGATATCTGGTGTTGCCCTATCTAGTTTACCTTCTCTTCTTTTATCAGACCATGAGTAGTTCCTGCTTGATATCTACTTGCTCCTGCATGCTTATCTATGCTCGCCACTTGGCTTTTGTATCACCACTCGCCTGGGGACTTTCATCTGACTCCCCTGGATTCTCATGTCCAGGTCATGGAGATTGGAGCGTGTGGATTCTCCTAGTTGCTGATCAGAGTGGCGCAGCGGTAGCGTGGATCTCCAGCAGACCATCTGGAGTTCCATCCTTCCGGGCCCCTGTGTGCCTCCCGAGTTTTCCTTTTGTAAACTCGTGAGTGCCCTTTTGTACTATTCATCCATGTACATCTGCTTGTAATCTCGCAATTGCGCATGTCAGTGATGTAATATTCATGTAATATTGGATCACCTCTGGTGATAACTTTGTAATTGTACTCATATGTTGGAATGTATAATGCACCACTTACTTCCGTACTCTGATTCTTGCCTGTACTGATGCTTAGCGTATATACGTGAGGGTATTTCGGACCTGCGTATATACGTTGCAGTAACGTCTCCGTACCCGCAGGATCGGGGCGTTACATACTATTATATATATTACTGCCTCCTTCATTTTTCACTCACTAGGTCGCTTTCTGACGACCCTGGGTTTGCGTGCCCAGATTGGAGATCGGAGTTATAGTATTGTCAGATAGTGCCGTGGAGTCACATAGGAGATTTTCTCATCGGGCATATTCATAGGTCTTGGTCATTTATTTCTGTTATCTTATTTGTTCCCATTTTTCATATCTGTTATGATCGCTAAGCTCTTTCTGCAGGTATTCTTGTACTGCTTTTATGCTGGACCTTATGTTTATATGGAGGTAATGTACTGTACTGAGGCTTAACGTACGCGTGAGCGTGTATGCACCTCGCGTATGTACGTCGCCATAACGTCTCTGTATCCTTAGGATCAGGGCGTTACATAGTGGTATCAGAGCCTAGGTTTACACCTGGTGTGGGTAACCACCTGGGTCAATCCACGGGCTCTTACCAACAGTACAATCCGGTTCAGATTAACTGATCTGTATCTGAATTTGGGGATTCCAGCACCGAGTACAAGAATACCATGACCTTGACAATTCATCTCTTGACTCTGTTCTCTGATTTTCTTCCAGTTGTCCCCCAGAATATCCGATTTTCTTCTTCTCGCTTTCTTTGCATCTTTTGCATCCAATCCATTCGTGTTAGTTTACTTCTCCGTCCCGAGTACTTTATAGATATTAGAGTGCGCAGCGGAAGTGTCGTGGACCCGTAACCTTTCAGCTTGGGGGTTGGAAATATTGTTCTCACACCTGAATGGAAATTGCGAGGACGCAATTTTTGTAAGGTGGGGAGAAATGTAACCCCCTGATCCCCTGTGTACGTATAATAGTATCGGTACGCGATACGACGTACAAAAATTGATTTGACCTCCGTGGTAGTCCGATTGAGTTGCTTTCAGTTTCAAAAATCATTTTCTAATATTTGAGATTTTTCAGGATTTTCTGGAAATTTTCTGGATTATTTTGGAAAATCTCCGTAGTCGGTGTCGACCGATACCGATTACCGGCCTTCCGATTATTATTTCACAAACGGAGTAGAATTTTTAGAATTGGCTTTCACCATATGTCTTAGAATCTCATGAGCTACGTTTGAGTATTTTTGGGAATTTTTCTGAATTTATCGAAAATCGGGCCAAACCGGTGTCGCCCGTATCAGCGAGACACTCCGGATTTTTAATTTGCAAACCGTAGTGAATTTCTTCAACCGTCTTCATCTTACGTCTCAGGATAATATTCTCTATTTTCTATAATTTTTGGGCACTGTTCAGAGCTAGTCGAATATCGGGCCAATTTCATAATATTAAAATATTAATTTTTTATCTTTTCTTTTCTTTTCTTTTCTTTTCTTCTCTTCTCTTCTCTTCTTTCTTCCAGCGGCTTCCTCCACTGACTTTTCCCCCATCTTTAAATCCCTCTTCTCTCTCTCACTCTCCCACACTCTCCCTCTCTCTCAGTCGCACCGCCGGTGGGGCGGAGCCGCCGGCGGTGGTGCGACGCCGGCGGCAAGGGAGGCCGGGCCCCCCTTTTTCTCCCTTTTCTCTCTCTCTATCTTCATCTCACTTCCTCTCTCTCCCTCACTCCCCTGCTCTCTCTCTCTGGTGATACTGGCGGCGCCGGAGGCCGGCCGGGCGCCGGCGACATGGGAGGCCGGACGCCGGCAGCGAGGGAGGCCGGCCAGGCGCTGGTGGGGGGGAAGCAACCCCACCCTCTATTTCTCTCCCTCTCTCTCTTGCAGATGGGCCCCCGGCGGCCATGGGTACCGGAGCGGCGCCGGGGTGGCGCCGGCGCCGGCGGGACGGCCGCGTGTGGAAGGCAGCAGCAGCGCAAGGCTGCTGCTGTTGCTTCTTCTGTGAGAAGAAACCCAACGGGTTTCGGGTTTGGGTTCAACCCAAACCCGACCCGTTTACACCCTAATCCGACCCAATAAAGATATAATTTCAATTTAACCCCTGTAAAATTTTTAATTACTTTTAGGCCCCTATAAAATTACAAATAGCCCCCTGAATATTTTCTGTTATTGCGTATCTAACCTTTTCTATTGGTTTTGGTATCTGGGCGATATCTGGAGCATCCGGACTCCGATTCGGACGATTCTGGATCCGTTGCGATCGTGGGAAGGAGAGCTACAATCCTATGACCAGTCTGTGAGTGTTTTTATTTGTTTAATTACCTTTTATCATGTTTCGTGCAATGAATTAGTAGATCTTGATTATGGATAAATACTGATACCTGATACCTAATAATAATTAACTGATAATAAGTGGACATGCATGGTAATAGAAATAACCTAGCACATGGTTAGGTATTTCCTGATTTAGAAGAAAGATAAGAAGGCATTTAGATTACCAATAAATACTGGCAGAGACAACCCGGACACAGTCATCATACCTTCACAGCCACTGACACCCGGGCCACCCTGTCACCATATTCGTGTACACCATTATGACATGGCTTATATCACAGTTACGTTACATACATACTGATCCACAAATACACTATGACACTCCACTGGTACTAGACATGCATGCTAGACACCATTACTATAAGACACCGTCGACTACTGTTCCTACATATATTAGTGCTACGCAGGCTTATGGCTACACGGATACTGTAGTTCACTGTACATAATAGTAGACACTGACTACAGTTATTACCTGTGCATGTTACACAGATACTATGACACGGCACACCTGTTAGTTCGTAGGCATGACCCACCGATACGTAGCGGCACCACTTCACGAAATACCATTATGTAATGTATCGTTATCCTCGTTACATGGATTCTCGGCATATCACTGCACGGGCTACTGCATTTCATATTAGCATGATCATCATACACATATATGTCATGCTTACATATTACAGTTACACATGCCTGTGTTGTTTCTATCTTCTTGTCATATGGATCACCGTGCTTATTACATGCATTCTTGTTCCATGTTCCCGTATTCATATTATATGATTGTGTCCTGTTACTGATATGGATATTTCCGATACTGGACATGAGAGCTGTTGATATGCGATATGTGGACTTCCACATCTATTGATCCTGTTATATTGTTCCCGTTATATTGTTTCAGATATATTGTTTCCGATTCCATTATATTGTGTTCTATGCTATCAACAGAGCTCTGGTCCAGCTATCATGTTACCCGTATCATGTACTGTTATTTGTTCTTGTTACATTGGATACTTGACATATCAGATCATAATGATAACTGGGGTATGGGGGAGACTTGACGGTTGATTAAATCTTATCGGGTGATGTACTGGATCCATATTGTTCTCCCACTGCAGGGGATGGTAGTGCTACCTACCGATTGTATTGCTCCATGAGCTATTGTTACTTGATTATTGTCCCCTCTTAGCGGAGGGCTCTGGTCTTAGCAGCCAGGGGTTTAATAAAGGCCGTGATCCGGGTATGCACGGGATACACCTACCCGATAAGAACTCCTCGACCATGGGTTTCCAATTAACATAATAAAACAATATACACAATAGTGACGTTGGGAACACTTGTTATTTGTTCACTCTCTCGTTTGGATAATGGTACCCGTAGGCCATGTCCGGATGGGTTCGACTGGAGTGCGGGCTACAGTATAAACTGCCAGTGGTATGGGACACTTGAAGGGATTGATTAAAATACAATGTGGTACTGATCGCTACTATTGTATAAATGACATGACTTTGACATGACCTGCCTGCTACATGTTTAGTTGTACTTGTTACTGTTCCTGATCATTTATCTGCTATCATGTTACATGTATACATTGCTACTGTTCCTGTTTCCTGTTACACTTTCTGTAGTGCCTTACTACTCATGCACATGTATACTTTGTTACATTACCTGGTATATGTTACACTGTATGTAGTGGCATACTATGCATGTTCTGCATTGCATATATTTTATTGTTGCAGACATATGCCCATCTGCATGTTCACCTCTATCACGTCACCACTATCATGTTCATGTTTATTACGTCACCACTAGACAACATTAGTTATTATATAAACTGGACACGACTATAGACATGACCTGATGCTAACTGGCTAAGTATTGATGGTAGTAAAAGATGACATTGTTTCTATATTTTTCTACTGTTTATTCTATACTTATTATATGGTATCACTAGTACCACATCATGTAGTATATCTATGTATCGTGCTTGTATTACTATTGTATATATTACTGCCTCCTTCATTTTTCCACTCACTAGGTCGCTTTCTGACGACCCTGGGTTTGCGTGCCCAGATTGGAGATCGGAGTTATAGTATTATCAGATGGTGCCGTGGAGTCACATAGGAGATTTCCTCATCGGGCCTATTCATAGGTATCTTGGTCATTTATTTCTGTTATCTTATTTGTTCCTATTTTTCATATCTGTTATGATCGCTAACCTCTTTCTGCAGGTATTCTTGTACTGCTTTTATGCTGGACCTCATGTTTATATGGAGGTAATGTACTGTACTGAGGCTTAACGTACGCGTGAGCGTGTATGCACCTCGCGTATGTACGTCGCCATAACGTCTCTGTATCCTTAGGATCGGGGCGTTACATTTTTCATATATATATATGAGTTATTTGTGCTTAAGTTAAAATCGTTTTACATGTTTAAAAGCACAAACTTGTTTATGCTAAGCTTACTTCAATTTTTTTTTAAGCTTATGCATTATGTTTTAAAATTGGTATCAAAATTAAAAAATTATGTTTATTTGATATCTCAAAATTTGTTCTTATAAAGAAAAAAAAAAGATTTGATTTGTATTGCCTATATGCAAGGAGAGCTTAACATCTTTTCTACATATAGATTCATGATGAGTGTATCTTGTATTGAAGAGCTTGACAACTCTTCTTTATGTGGTACACGTGTGTAGGGGGAGCTTCACATCTCCTCTTATGCATTACATATTATACGTTATGTAAATTAGGGCTTGTCATCCCTCTTTCATGTAATGTATATGTGTAGGGAAGTTACTTTACCGTCTTCCTCTTCATTAATGTATATCGCATATAATCCTTATTGATTGAATTGAGTTTACCCCTTCATTGGTTCTTTGTTTCGGACAAAAAGGGAGAGAAAGATTTATTTGTGAGAAAAATTTATTTGATTTTGTTTTTACTTTAACCCCTTTATTGATGATTGACAAAAGGGGGAGAAGTATTTGGTATAAGTATTTGGTATATATGCATGTTTTTATAAAAGAATTTATGTTTATGCATATATGTTTTTGTTTTGCAAATAGGATTTTTATAAAAGAATTTATGTTTATGCATATATGTTTTTGTTTTATAAATAGGAGAAAAATAATTTTTGTTTTATGCTTGATTAGCATGTTTACTCCTACATTTGCATACATGTTTATGTGCTTCATTTCCATATTATATTATTTATTTGTGATGCATGAGTTAAGGGGAACTTCTTTGAAGCTTTACTTTAATCCATGCATATATAACTTCATGAGTTTTGTCATCATCAAAAAGGGGGAGATTGTTGGCCCGAAGGCCCGTCACTCTAGTTTTGATGATGATCAACTCATGTAGTTATAGTACTAATGATCTTGTGTTTAATTAGTGATAGAGTTATGATCAAGATCTTAGTAGGTGCATAGCTTCAACAAAGGATTTGAAGTCAAGTTTTGGAGCTAGCACGGTTTGATCTAAGAGCCATTGGATCGTGTTTGGACCAAGTCAAGAAGATGAGAAGGCTTCAAGTGAAGACTTCAAGAAGATGAAGACTTGTGTCTAGCTTTGTTTTAGAGGATTTTGTTTTTAGATAAAATGTAAATGATAGAGTAGTTGGTGGATTGCTCAAGTACATATACACACACTCTTGTTTTAGCTTGTTTTTAGAAAAGACTTTTCATTTTAGAAAAATATCATTTTGGTTAAAACATATAACTTTGGTTTTGGTGTTTCTCATATACATGTCTTTTAACCAAACCAAGTTTAGAGCTTAATGTCAAAAATATAGATATTTCACCATGTTTGTGTAGTAGATCATATCCATACACTCTATGCTTTCAAAGTTGTTTAAATATCTTGTTTTTGTATTTGGAGAAGTTTTGGAAAAACAAAGTTTGGAAAAAATAAGTTTTGAAAAATACTGTTTTTCATTTGAGCCAATTTTTCCAACTTACAAAAATAGTCCAAATCTTTTATAACATGCCTTGATTTTGTGCAATCATATTTGTTTATCAAAGTATATTGGTAAAACTATTTTTGTAGATTTTTCTGTATTTTATGGGATTTTATTTAAACCAAAAAGACCAAGTTTTTAATCCCTATTTCAGACCTGACCTGGTTTCAGCCGGTCGACCGACCCGGTCGACCGACGTGCACAGACGTTCACTCCAGTTCTGGCAGGAGGGCCGGCCGGCCGACCGACCCGGTCGACCGTCCAGAGAGCTCTGCTCTCTAGAAAGGCCCCGGCCGACCGAGCGGTCGACCGGACAGAGAGACTTGCTCTCTGTATCCTGGCTCGGTCGACCGACCGGTCGACCGATGGCGCAAACGGTCTGAAATATGACCGTTGGCCGGTCGGCCGGACGGTCGACCGACAAGCCTGACAGACCCCAACGGCTACTTTTTCAGACTCTATAAAAAGGGGTATTTGGGGGCTGTTTTGATTAAGATTTTTGGAGACTTTTAGAGCCAGTTTTTCCTACTCTTTTCAGAGGTTTTTCTCCATAAAATTGAGAGCAAATATTTCCAATCAAAAGGAAAGTTTTATCAAGAATGTTAAAAGAGATTTCTTGAGTTTTCCTCCACCATTCTCATCCTTGTTTTCTCACACATACACTTGAGCTATCCATTGCTATTCATCCTATAGGAGTGTTGTAGTGAGATTGTTTTTAGGTGATCAAAGTGTTGTGATCACCAAAGACTTATTTTTTGTTACTTTGAGAAGGCGGACGTGTGTGTCCGCGGTGTTTCGAGTTCGGGTGCGAACTTGTTGTTTGAGGTGCGGCCTCGGCGAGCCGGTGGGCTTGCGGTGTGTACGGGACTAGAGAGTCCGAGGGATTGTAGGTGTTGCGGCACCGAGGAGTGATCCATTGGGATCAAGCATAGTAGAAATCCTTCGTGTGTCGAAGGCGGGGATGTAGAGCAAGTGTGCTCGAACCTCGAAACAAATCCCTTGTGTTTGCGATTGCTCACTCTCTCTCTTTGTCTCTTGTTTATATCTTGCATGCTTCTATTGTGTTTATCTTTACATGCTTGATATATTGTGTGCTTAATTGTTATACTTGCTTGGGTTTGTTTGCTAACACTTGTATTCAACCAAGAGAGCCAACGCGGCACCTCAATCCTTATCAAGGGGAATCTAGAGGAGTTTGTCCAGAGCCCTTCACGGGGAATTCGGCAACACTCTTGTGTTATACGTGGTGTTTAGTGTAAGAGTTTTGTTTAGGTCATAATAGTTTTTACTTCCGCATTATTTGGCATTAAGTGACCATTAGATTAGCCATCACCTATTCACCCCCCCTCTAGGTGAACCTTCAATTAGGTATGTTGCGTTTAAAACTTTTGGTTCGACCTGAGGGCCTTCAGGTGATCGAGGTGAGCGATGGCTCCCTCTTTCCTGGTACCATCATGAAAAAGGGCATACAATAAGACCCTCATGTAGGCCTTGCGGCCAGTTCCGTAGACCAGCAACGGAACGTCATGGACCATGGTCCCAGGCATGTACGAGACCCACTGTAAAAATTGTTTGTTGATACCCCTGTTAATTTTCAATAACAACCTTACTTTACTCAGATGTGAAAACATGTGTGATGGGATGCTAGTCCACATACCTAGATATCTGGGTAGGACGAGTAATAATGATAAAAGATGCCAATTAATAATTGATTGTGTGTTTTGCAATTCGAGTCGTATGGACTTAGTATGCGATGACGTGAGATATATGGTATATAGATAAGGGTTTTCATGTTTAGATTATTCCTTCGACGTACTTATCTCATGAAGCCGTAAACTAGGTTGTACCGCTGGTTTTGCTGTATTTGCTTTCATCGAATTTTACTTCAGATTTCTAGTTTTATTATTATTACTATTATTATATTATATATGTATACATCCTGACTTACCACTTGTGTTCTATTCCACTAATCTCTTGTTCTTATTATATTATACCATGTTTGTTCCCTGCTTGATATCAAGTACCATCTCTCTGCCTGCTCTTGTATGCCCTTGCTCACGACATTATTTTCAATACATGCTCTTTTGATTCGGATTTATCGATACACGTGTGCTTATCCCTGCACGCCACTTGATATTCATCATACCACTTATTGGGGAGTTTCTGACTCCCTTAGATTTTTATGTTCAGATCCTGGAGCTTGAAGCTTGTGGATTCTCTCGGTTGCTGATCAGAGATGCGCAGGTGAGGCATATATCATCGGCAGACCGTCTGAGGCTCTATCCTTCCAGGCCCCCTGCTCGTCTCTTGAGTTTTCCGCTTGTGAGCGTCTTTGTATTGTTCATACTTGTATCTCTCTTTGCATTATCGCATTTGCGCCTATCAGTGATGGAATATTCTTGTAATATTATATCACATCTTGTAATAACTTTGTAATTGTACTCATATGTTGGAATGTATAATGCATCACGTATTTTTGAACTCTGATTCTTACATGTACTGATGCTTAGCGTATAAATGTGAGGGTATTTTCGACTTACGTATATGTGTCGCAGTAACGTCTCCGTACCCACGGGATCGGGGCGTTACAAACAATCTTCTTCATCTCAAACTTCTTCAGCATCTATGAGTAGAAGTTCTTTATTTTCAGGCCTTTTATCAACTTCTAAAAAAATCTAGAACTTCTGACTTTTTAATGAACTTCATTATTATATCCAACGTATCACAACTCTTGAGATTGATCCAAACTCAGGATTTGATAATTTTGATATTTTGGCATGGAGAAAATCACAGGTATTAACTAATCCTTCGCTTTCCATCATAACACATGATTTACTAACTCTTCCGGTATTTACAGTAGCATATGAGTTTGTTTTTAGTACAGGTGATCGAATGCTGACTGATACAAGGATCCATCTTGCGTCAGATGCAATCGAGATAACTATATGCCAGAAGGATTGGCTAGAAGAATTCAAATTAAAACAATTGACGATCTCCTCGAAGATTCTCCATAAGACTTTCCAGAAGATGAATAAAGACTTATACTTTTTTATTTATGAATGATAAAATGTACGAAGACTTGTATTTTTTGTTTTGTTAATGATAACTTTAAAAAAAAATTTAATTTTTTACTTCAATTGTATTTGCATTCATTATCCATTTTATTGGATAATTAATAAAAATTTTATATTTTCATTTCACAACTTGTAATTTTCTTTGGCAATTTTTTCACTTAGTATTTTTTCTAGATTTGTTAGAATATTTTTAGAGTTTTATAGATTTTTTTAATTTTTAATAAAGGTCGGGCCGGCGCGGGTTCGGGTCATCCGAGTAGCGGACCGGACTCAAGTTCCAGAAATGGAGCCCGGGCTGAGTCAGGCCGCCGCCTTTTGGCCGGGCGGGGCGGGCTCGGCTTGACATCCCTACGTGGACATGTATACTAGTGTGTATAGAGTGTGAAGCTTATTGCTTTGATAAATGCTAATTCGATCAAGAGCTCTTATTAGTAGGTCGAGAAAAAATATAACTAATATCCCTAATTTTTTCGGTGTCACTTGTTATTAGTCTGTCTCAGATCAAAACACATGAAAGATGGAAAGATTAGATAGGTCGTGAGATTTTTTTTTTTAAACTAAAGAGTGGTATTTTCCAATAAAGGATTTTCAGTTCTCTGGAAATTAGTTCCACTTTTTCTTCCTATTTTTCTCTTTTATTCCAGGGCAATTTTTAAAAAAAAATATTTTATGGGTTTTATTTTGAAATATAGATCTCGCCCCCCAAAAAATTCTGAAAACCAACCTCCTTTTGGCCACTTAAGCGAGCGACTTAATAGCTCTGCTGCGTGAGCTTTTTTTTTTTTTTTTTGAGTATTTTTAGGTTCTGAGTTGACAACTGAGAACATAAATTCAGTAGAAAATAAGTTCTAGGGTAACAATCAGAACCTAATTTGTTATAGCAGTTTGGGATCGGAATTGTCAATCCAGAGCCTAAATACTTTAGCAATTAGCTCTAAATGTCGACTTCGAAACCCCAGAAGAGAAACTTCCACTCACATGAATCCCTTCATCTCTCACACAATACAAAACCCTAACCCAAGTTGCCCTTTAGTAGTTAGGAGGTGTTTGGTTGCTGCAAGTGGGCTGCAAGTGTAAAGCTCACATGCAGGAACATTATTTTCAAGTATTTTGTTGCAGGTGCAAGTGCAAAAGCCTACTTTCAACCCAAACATTAAATTTTTTGGCTCCCCATGCAGTCTAAACAATTAATTTTGTTGCCCACTTGCAGACCCCAAATAGTTAATTCTGTGAGCCACTTGCAGATTCATTTGTAATATTTTTTATTAATAGATTAAAAAAATAATTATTAGATTAATCTTTTTTATTATTAGATTAATATTTTAAATTAGATTAAAGTTTTTAATTATTAGATTAAGTTTGTTATTAGTAGATTATTTTTTTGTTATTAGATTAATCTTTTATATTATTAAATTAATATTTTTTATTATATTTTTAATCATGTTAAGTGTCAATTAATATTTTTATTACTTAATCTAATTTAATCTTTTTATTATCAGTTTAATGTATTTTTTATTATTAGATTAATATTTTTTGTTAATTGACTAATCTTTTCTAATGTTTAGATTAATCTTAATTATTAGATTAGTTTTTTTATTAGATTAATATTTTTTTATTATTAGATTAGATTTTATATTAAACTTAATAATTTTTAATATTAGATTGCAATATTTAATATGATATTAATATATTAATATTAGTTATTTTCACTGCAGCCACCTACTTTCCTTTATAATTAGAAAAAAAACTCACACCGTCTTTTTATTTGCTACAGCTTCATCCACGTCAGCATAAATTGATTTCTCTCAATCACCACTTCTTAATATTTTTCATATTCTCTTTCACCTCTCCCCATCATCCATGACGTTGCTCTCCCTTCAAACCTGACCCCGATACAGAGTAATTTACGGATTGACTTTTTGCAGATCTCGTTTGTTCGTGCTCCGATGAGTTTTGTTTGTGCTTGTGATCGATGTAATTTTTGGTTAGAAAGCATTGGGCATCATTCGATGTCTGTAATCGGGGTTTGTTGATGATGATGAGCTGATATGAGGGCTGCGACTATGATCGAAGTCTTTTATTAGAAGACTGTGACTATGGATGCGATCCTTTTATTAATTGAAAATTAGTGCATTTTGCAAGGACTGTGATCATTATCACAGTCCCAATATAGGCTGAAAATTTTTGTTTTTGTGAAGACTATAATCATGATTACAATCCCAATAAAGACTCAAAAATAAGGTCGGAGTCCTAATAAAAAGGACTGCGATCATGATCGCAGTCCTATAAAGACTTAGAAATATGACATTTTTGTGAGGACCGCTGTAACGCCCCGCTCCTAAAGATACGGAGACGTTATGGCGACGTACATACGCGAGGTGAAAACACGCTCACGCGTACGTTAAGCCTAAGTACAGTACATTACCTCCATATAGACATGGGTCCCAGCAGGAAATAAGTACAAGAATACCTGCAGAAAGAGGTCAGTGATCATAACATATATGAAAAATGAGGACAAATAAGATAACAGAAATAAATCAACAAGATACCTATGAAGGGGCTCGACAAGGAATCTCCTATGTGACTCCAAGGCACTCTCGGATACTACGGTACGCGGATCTCCAATTTGGGCACGCAAACCCAGGGTCGTCAGAAAGCGACCTAGTGAGTGGTAAAATGAAGGAGGCAGTAATATATACAATAATAATACAAGCACGATAATAATATATAATACATAATATTATAATAGTGATACCATATCATAAGCATATAATATGCAGTAGAATATATAACCATGTAAGCAGTAGAACTATAGAAACATGTCCTCTTTTAATACTATCACTACCTAACCGGTTATTATCAGGTCATGTGTCTAATCGTATTCAGTTTATATAATATATCATGTCTTCTAGTGGTAACGTGATAGAAGTGAACATGCAGATGGGCATATGCAACCATTCATATGTGTCACCACATGAAGTGTAACGAGCAGCAGGTAATGTAGCAAACAATACAAGTCACATGATGGCAGATAAATGATCAGGAACAGTAATAAGTACAACTAAACATGTAGCAGGCAAGTCATGTCAGAGTCCTGTTATTTATACAATAGTAGCCATCAGTACCACCTGATATTTTAATCAATCTCTTCCAGTGTCCCATACCACTGGCAGTTCATACTGGAGCCCGCACTCCAGTCGAACCCTATCCGGACATGGCCTACGGGTACCATAATCCAAACGAGAGAGTGACCAAATAACAAGTGTTCCTGATGTCACTATTGTTAGGTTATCATGTACTGGGTCTGAATAGTCAGTGCACTGAGGATGCCTCCATCATGCCGACACCCCGCGATGTTGGATTCTAGAGGTGGCCCCCACGGATTCAAGAGGTGGCCCCCACCATGTCTGTGGTGTGGCACTTTGTTCCGTGTGGCACTTAGTTCCACACACCATGTGCCGGACGCCAGCATGACCGTGCATATAACGGGAATACCATGTATAACAAGAATACTGAGTCTGCTCAGTAACAATATCAATAACAAGAACACCGGAGACATCCTCGTCACCCAACACCAGACGGAGGTGAGGATTCTAGAGGTGGCCCCCACGGATTCAAGAGGTGGCCCCCACCATGTCTGTGGTGTGGCACTTTATTCCGTGTGGCACTTAGTTCCACACAAGTTCCGCCGGACGATGGCGTGACTGTGCTATAACTGGTGTACCAGAGGACAAGTATGAACTACACAGTATATCAAGTATTAGAACAATGCATGGTAGCATGATAACGGGGAAACAGGAAACAATAGATGTGGAATGCCACACATCTCATATCAACAGTTCATGTATCCAGTAACGGGAATACCAATAGCAATAACAGGAAACAATCATAGAACACGAATAAAGATGCTATACATGCATGTGTTCCAGTGATATGTAAACATGACAGGCATGTGTAACAGTGCTATGTAAACATGACATGCATGGGTACCAGTGATAAGTAAACATGACATAATTGTGCACCGGAATCCATGTAACGATGGTCACAATCATATGACATGCGGTAGGCCGTGCATTGGTCTAGCCGTGTACCAGTGGAGCATGTATGTGTAGCTATAAGCCGTGTCATACCATCGTGATAGTACATGTAATAGCAGTGTCTACTATAAGACCATACCCCGTGACCTGACAATATCCGTGTAATCGTAGCCATAACATGCTATAACAGTATCGGTGTCTCCGTCTCTTAGTCCTACTAACTCAGGCAATAACAGTGTCAGTGTGAATGACAATATATCATGTACTATATGGTACCAACATCTGGTTGTACTGGATATATAGTGTTCAGTGTGCTTAGTATGTTCGGGTAATAATTACGGATACATATAGTTATGGTGTCCAATGTGAGGCAGGTACCGGTGATCAGATCTAATCTAGTATGTCGGTCACCATCTTATGATATTGATTATGTTTAATGAATCGTTATACTAGTCTTTTATTAATTACCATTTATTAACCGGTAATTACAGTTGTTACAATGAGTAAGATCAGCCAATCAATCAAGATACATGATAAAAATATAATTTATAAAAGAAAAACACTCACTAACTATCCACGGGAAGGTAGTTCTCTTTCCCACGATCACAACGGATCCAGAATCGTCCAAATCGGAGTCCGGATGCTCCTGATATCGCCCGAACACTAAATCATAACAAATAGGGTTAATTATGTAAATAAAATATTAAATGCAAATACTGACAAATACCGGGGGTTTTCTGTAAAATTACCTGTAATGAGTTTGGATGCGAGTTTGGGCTCATAACGGGTCGGGTTTAGATCCGATAACCCGAACCCATAACTTGAATTAATGGGTAAAGGGTTAAAGGGTTAACAGGTTGAATTTAATGGTTTTGGGTTTCCCATTTTAACCCAATAAGGATAGCAGCAGCAGCTTGCTGCTGCTGCTCCCGCATAGCCGGCCGGCCAGCCCAGCTGGCCGGCGGCGATCCCGGCCGCCGGCAGCAGCCCTGGCTCGGCCAAGCAAGTGAGAGAGAGAGAGAGAGAGAGAGAGAGAGAGAGGGTGAGGGAGAGAAACAGTGAAAGGGGGAGGAAGAAACAGAGCTAAGAAAAAAAAAAGAAAAGAAGAAGAAAAAGAAGAAGGAGGAGGTGGTGCCGGCGTTTGGCGGGGGTCGCCGGAGTTGGATCCGGCGGCGGCCCGTACAGGGAGAGAGAGAGTGGTGGGGGAAAAAAGAGAAAGAAGAGAGAGAGAAGAGAGAGAGAAGAGAGAGAGAGAGAGTGGGAGAGTGAGAGAGAGAGAGAATAAAGGGGAGAGCAAAAGAGGAGGGATTTTAAATGAGGGAGGAGAGAAGAGGCGGTTGGCCACAGTAAGGCGGCGGGGAACTCTCCAGCGAAATGGAGAAGAGGAAAGAAAGGAAAAGAAAAGAAAAAGATTAAAATATGAATTTATTATTATTATATTGGCCCAAAATTCAACTAGCCCCGAACGGTGCCCAAAAATTACAGAAAATAGAAAATATTATACTGGGATATATGTGAAGACGGTTTGAAGAAATTCGATCCGGTTTGCAAATTAAAAATCCCGGAGTGTCTCGCCGATACGGGCGACACCGGTTTGGCCAGATTTTTGATAAATTCAGAAAAATGACCAAAAATACCTTAACGTAGATAACACGATTCTAAGACATCTAGTGAAAGCGGATTCTCAAAATTCTACTCCGTTTGTGAATTAAAATCGGAAGGCCGGTTATCGATATCGGTCGACACCGATTACGGAGATTTTCCAAAATAATCCAGAAAATTCCAGAAAAATCCTGACAAATCTCCAATATTAGAAAATAATTTTAGAAACTGAAATCAGCTCAATCAGACTACTATAGAGGTCAAATTAATTTTTGTACGTCGTATCGCGTACCGATACGGTGATACGTACACCGGGAGCAGGGGGTTACAACCGCGACCCTAATAAAGAGGAATGTGATCATGGTCGTGGTCCTATAGAGACTCAGATAATGACATTTTTGTGAGAACTGCGATGGAGACTATAATCATGGTCACAATCCTTATAAAGACTCAGAAATATATCATTTTTGTGAGAACTGTGATCATCATCGTAGTCCTAATAAAGACTCAGAAATAGAGCATTTTTGTAAGGATTGTGATCATGGTTGCAGTCCTCTATGTATGAGCAGTCCGTATTTTTAAAGTGGTCCGCTTTTTTTCGAAGCGATAACTACAGGGTATTTGCGTCTTTCGCCGTTGAGGAGCTCTGACACGTGAGCGCACGTGGTCTGTTTAAAAAAAGAGGTAGTTGTAGTGAATTAAATTATGGAGTTGAGTATTTTTCTAATTACAATTTGATATAGGGGCTGTAGCAAAATCCCCTAAGTTTTTTTATTAAATATTTTTTATCATTAGATTAATATTTTTAAATTATTAGATTATTATTTTTAAATTTTGGATTAATATTTTTATTAATTATTAGATTAAAGTTTTTTATTATTACATTAAACTTTTTTAGTTACTAGGTTAGGATTTTTATTAAATTAATTACTTGAAATATATACTTATGTCGTACAAATTTCACTTGCAAGCTCATAACCAAACACCATAAGTGACAATATACTCTCACTTGTTATTTCAGGTTATCAACCAAACACCGTAAGTGACAATACACTTTCCCACTTACATTTTCACATCACCAACCAAATACCGTAAGTGACAATATACTATCTCACTTACACTTTCACATCACCTACCAAACACTTAAAAATGTACTTGCACAAAACTCACTTGCAAATGAAAAATGATTTTGCAATTACAACTTACAATTTGAGGCCATTTGTAGCCCACTTTACAGCAACCAAACAGACCCTTGTTTGCCGACTGCATGAAATTTCCCAATCATCTTCCTCAAACAATCATTACCAATTAGCTCCCTAAGCTTCGGTGATCCTTTCACCTTGTGAACTATACAGTGAACATTACTCATTGAGAAAAGATGAGATAATGCAATTTCCTTACATAGATTGGCCTTATTGTTAAGGTTACACAAACAGCTTCAGTGTGCTGAGTTAGGATATCAGAAGCATGACTGTAGATGGATTCCAACCATAGGGATCTGAAAACAGCGATCCTCGAGAGATAATTATTAAAGAATTTAGGTTCTGGGTTGACAATTCAGAATCGGAAAAACAATTTGAATAAATGAAAATTTTCACATTGGGGATAGTTACACCACCCGCCTACTTGGCTACTAAGAAACTGATTTTTGAAATTATTTTTGGAGGAGGCTCGAAATAAAATCTAAAAAAAAAGGTTTTTTTAAGGCCCTTTATTCAAGTGGTGTGATACTGTTTGTCACCTACAAAATGTGTAGTCTAATCTTAGAATCTTTCTCTTTGCCATTCCCTCGAGTGAGGCTTTAGCAGCTTTTAGAGACTGAGAGATGATCGTAAGCCTAGTGGACAAAAGCATTCTCACATCCTTGTCAGAAGCTGATCATATTAGTTCAGAGTAATAAAGGAAAAGATTATAAAAACATTGCCCTACTTCTAATTTATCTCTACAGACATTTTAAAATTGTTACATTATTATTTAATGTCGTTGTTATTTGTTTTTGTTGTTATTGTTGTTGTCGCTGTTATTATTATTATTGTTGTTGTTATTATTTCGGTATCCTCGTTAAGCATCTCGTTGGCTCCGGTATCAAAATCCTGAAGAGATACTCTTTTGGTATTTTTGTGTGATTACGGTTTGGGTACAATTAGATTCAAACAAAAAGTGAGATTCCCACAGATGTACGGACAAGTGAAACAACACCGTTAGATTTTAATCTACATCTCTGATTTCAGTGAGGGGAAAAAGGTTTGGACTACGATATTGATGGTGACATTTTTTTTAGTGAATACAAAGATTGTGACACTATTATAGTAATATTGTCAAAGATTTGGCTTACAAATTCTAACAGCATGCAGTGCAAAATTTGACAATTGCAGCAACTTTGTGATGTTGTATTGATATGGAACAAAGAAAATGTCAAGTGTCACATTGGTCTCACAACTTGCATGTTGATTATTGACTGTTTGGATAATTTAAGCTGTAAGCCTTTGCTTGAAATTTCGATCAGGGAGATGAGGTGACACTGTGATTAAAAGTAGTGGCTCTGAGGAGCTCATTATCTTAATCTGTCCCAAAAAATGACTCTACTATTTAAGCTTTTACCAATTAGGGGAGAAATTCAAAAAGAATTGAGAACAAATGTGACCTGAACAAGAAAATTTCCTTCAATGAATATATATGAAGATGATAGAAATTTCTTCTTTTGATAGTGTCAGAGAGATTCATGTTCGCTTCACTTTTTTAAGAAGTGGAGAAACCACTATGAAAAAATATGGAGCAAATTAGTAGCTCATATAATTGTGTTTTTTCAATCACTATATTCTCTTTACAGTGAGGTACAAAACACTAAACTATTTGATAAATACATAAATGTAGTTCTGCTCTAACTAATGGGTGGTCTTCAAGATATTGGCGTAACCTTTCACTTCTTATAGATATTTAAGATTCTTTTTCAGTACAATTCACGAGAGTAGTCCACAAAGTAGTTTACGGTTCAAATTGTTGTATTTGACCGTCCTATAAAATTACAAGAGTGCAAACAGGGGAGAGTTTGGGTTGAGCATCAGACGGTGCGGTTCGATTTTTTTTTTTTTAAAAAAAAAAAGCAAACCAGACCGATCCGAAGTAGGTCAGACTTGAACCGAACCTGCATTCAAATCGAAGTCAAACCGCACTGAAAAATTTGATGCAATTTTTAGTTCGGGTTTCGGTTTGGGCCTTGGGCCCAAATTACATGGGCTTTACAGTTTTGGGACTCTTAACAAAAATGTCAAAAAGAAGAGCAGAAGGTGCAAATCATTTGGTCAAAACAAATGAATGCCTAAAAAGTTTCACAAAAATGCTGATGATATGCAAATGCCAATGATATGCAAATGCCAAAATTTCACAAAAATGCCCAAAAAAACAGCAGCAGAGCAAACAGTGGGTTTCAGAATTTCTAATTTTAAACACAAGACCCGCGTTCTGAGGCAAATCCAACCAACGCTGGAGGTCCACGTTTCAGCACCATGCGAGATCCGCGTTTCAACAAAGAAATGCGAGGCCCGTGTTCGAAATGGCATGTCTTTAAGACATAAAGAGCCAAAAAGCCTTCACCCCTACGGGTTTGAGGCTACTTCCTCAGATGCCCCCCCCTACGGAGCTGAGAGACTACCTGATAAGGAAGAGGAGTGTCCATCAAATCACTCCTCAACGTCACTGCGAGCGGCTCATCTTAGCAGTACTTTCTGATTGCCATTGCGGCTTTCAGATAACCAAACATTCAGTTTTTAGCCGATTATCAGTGGCTTCAAACTCGGCCAAAAGACGATGATCCTGAAAGAAGAAGTCGTTCTTCGACGTCGAATACCCGAAAGTGATTGTAAACATGGTGAGGCTAAGTTCCACACCAAGTTAGTCCAAAGGGAAGCAACTGGCTGTCAGTTCAGAGGAGTCGATGTTGACTGATCTCCAGGTTTGAAGGATATTCTTGTCAAACCTGAAGGGTTTTACCTACACACTTGGACCCGTACGGGAACAATTGTCCCAGTCGACTATAGTCTGTTAGTAAGGAGAATAGAGGTGAATAATGAGCACTCCGACATCATTAAATCCCAGTCTTTAAATTCTAATTCGGAGATAACAACTTTTGCTTACATGGCAGGCGCTCCCAAAGAAGTGGCCAGGCAATTTGAAGAACAGATCTGAAATCAAAGGGAACAACTTGATATGATTCGAGTTCAACAAAAAACTATCGATGCCCTTAAGCAGATGCTTTCACAACTGCTTAAGGAGAAAAAGAAACCAAAAGGTAGAACTCCTTCCAAGAAGTCCAAGGGCAAAAGGAAGAAAAGGGAGAGCTCATCTTCTAAAACACTGAGAGCGAAGAGAATTTCAACTCTGAGCCTCCCAAATCTTCATCTGAAGAGGAGGATAACTCAGAAAACGGAAGTAGTTATTCCAAGAGGATGGGTAAATTGGAGTAATGTCTCGAAGCCCTAGCAAACTGAGGCAGCTTTCATGACGTGGGGATAATCCGGCCTTACCCGGCAGAATGGGATACGGCTCCCCATCCTCCCAAGTTCAAGGCACCGACCCTCTATACTTTCGCAGTAAAGTATCACCGAACCAATACATATACTATTTTAAGTCCCAAACAGAGAATATAGTAGCAAACAATGCTATTATGGCTTATTTATTCATTGGCACTCTTAAGGGGGTTGCCTTTGCTTCTTGCCGGCTCGATTAAGATATTTGCCGACCTCAAGAAGCTATTTCTGGCTCATTTCTTTGAAGACGATATAGAAATTTCAGTGCCAACTCTTCTTGCAGCTAAGCAAAAGAAAGGAGAGTCCATCAAGACTTTTGTCGAAAGATTTCGGAGCATGGCAGTCCGTTGTCCCAGCAGCATGACCCAGTCTACAGTGGTTGAGACGTGTCGTCATAATCTGCAAACTGCCCTACTTGCTCAAATGGGAGTAGTAGAATGCCGCACTTGGAAGCAGTTGGTGCTATAAGGTGAACAAGCGGAGAAAATTGTCGTCAGGGTCAGGGCTGAAGAAAAAGACAGTAAACCAAGATCTGATAAACTAATGCGGCGTGCCCTAGAGTCATCTTCTCAACTAAGAAGAAGAGATACTCTGGCAATGGAGGTCAAGTTACCTTCGAAGACCCAGTTAGCCAAAGGAGGTGTGGCTCCCGGCCAAGCATGTGCCAATAAACTATTCTCCTTCAAGGATGAGCACGTGGTTTCTTTGTTTAAGTTACTCTAAAAGAGTAACAAACTCAAATTATCAGAGATCAGATGTCCTGAAGAGGCAAGAATGACTAATGATCATAACTACTGTTTATATCATAGGATGATGGGGCACCTTAATAAGGATTGCTACATCTTTAAGGATGTTCTTCGGGCTTGGATTGACGCAGAGGTATTTAAGCTCCATCCAGAGTAGAAGAAGGTGACTGCTAACATGACAGCTACATCATCTATTCAATTCGATCGAAATCTCCCGCTAGCGCCAACTGGAGTGGTTCCCATTCCAAAAAGGAAACTAAGAGTGATCAATATTGATCCTCATAATCAGAAGGAGAAGGGCCTTGTTCCTGTTCCTACTCCTCGAGGAGGGAAAATGGGGGTCCATCTTGACATTGTTGAAAGCCAACAGTGAACGACTGTCACAAACAGGAAGTCCAAAGAACAAAGACAAAGCATCCTATAGCAATGTGGTGGGTATCTTTACCAAAAAATTGAGGAAGATGTTGCTCCCTTCACCAGTTCAGAAGAAGAGGATTCTACCTTTGCTACTGACACAGGTGTACCTCCCACATCGAAGACTCGATTCAATAAGAAATACTTGAAACAATACGATGAGCTGATGATAGACTCCCCCTAGCCAGCTGAGAAGATAATCGAGCAGTGCACGAACCATTCGTGAAAAAACAGAAAGAGCTTCGTTATGTGAAAGCTCTCTAGAAAGGCGGCGTGGGACCATCAACTTGAAAAGTCACCTAGAGGGGGGGGGGGTGAATAGGTGACAATGCTAATCTATGAACTAAATGCGGAATTTAAAAACTAAATGCAATGAGCACTCAAGTGTGATCAACTAGTGATGCACACACAACCAAGCCAAGCAAATATGATGAACAATATGAATAGTAATGCAAGGCACAAAGTAAATAGAGATAGAGATAGTGAGAGCCAATCGATCAAACGCAAACACCAAGATATGTTCTCGAGGTTCGAGCACCCAGCTCTACATCCCCGCCATCCCCAGATGGATTCTAGCTTCACTATCACACAGACAGTTACAATCACCGGAGTACACAACTCCCAAAGCCACACAAAGGTAAGGTTTACAACTGAGTGGTTTCCAACAACTACCACAAAACAATCTCTTGCTACTTGGTGGTTTAAAGCAACAACCACAAACAATCTCCTTTTCTCCCACAAAAATCCTATAGACAAGATAGTAGATTTTAGCTCAAGTGTGGAGAAAACCAAGGAATTTGAAACCAGCAACTCAAAGAAAATCTTTGGGAAATAAAAGAAATCAAGATATAGAGATTCAATTCAAAAGCTTTTCCCAAAATCCCTTTTCTTTGGTTTTTCAAACCCTAATCAAAAACACAAAAGATTGTTCACTTTGAATCCAAAAACCTATTTTGATTACAGCAGAAACACCAGAGAGATAGAAAATTTTAGCCCAAAAATTCTTAGAGAATAACTCTCTCAAATGGGGTATTTATAGGCAATAACAGAAAATAGCCGTTTAACAGAACATTTGCCAGTTTTACCCTGCCGGTCGACCGGCCCGGTCGATCGCCCAACGTTCGAATTTTCGAACGTTACAGCTGCCGGTCGACCGGTCCGGTCGACCGAAAATTCCTGAGAGCAAACAGCTCTCCGTCGGTCGACCGCTTCGGTCGACCGGCCCATTGGGCTGCAGACGTGCACAGGTCTGTGCACGTCGGTCGACCGAACCGGTCGACCGGCCTTGGTGCGGTCGACCGCTTCGGTCGACCGACCAGGCCTGTCAGCCTATAAATGGGTCAAAAAAACAGAGGTAAAAATATTCCAATAAATCCCACAAAATCTCTAAAATTTCACAAAAATAGTTTTATCATTTTATATTGAAATATAAACTTGTGTTAAAAATCCTAACACAAATTTCAAACATATTTGACTATTTTTGTGTCATAGAAATTTTGCCAAAAACCAAAACCGTATTTTCTAAAACCTTGTATTTTGAATAGAAAATACACATTGTCTAAAACTCATCCCTGATACAAAAATATGATATTTAAACACTTTGAAGCATATTGTATATGAATAGAAATTCAATATAAAACATATATATATCATGATTTTTGTCATTAAGTCCAAAAATAATGTTTTGATAAAAATACCAAAACATAAAACACATGAAATAGAATATCAAACTAAGTTTGTTTAAGCAATAGAAGCATGCATGTATATAGAACAAATCATATATACACTAAACCATGTAAACTTGTTTTGATATAAAATCTATTCATGAAAACCAAGATCGGTTAAACCAAAAACCGAAAAACAATATTCAAAACGTGAAACATGTGTGTTGTGAACTTGAGCTTATCATACTATACTAATCTTTACAATTAAGATCTAAACCCAAACTAAAAACTATGGATACCTAAGTCTTCTTGTAGAGCGCAATCTCCAAGTTGACTCGATCCAAAAGCTCCTTTGATTCACCGAGCAATTGGAATATATCATCTTTGATGCGCGGGCTCTTGAATCAACATGTGCAAGCTTCCAAATCATCTTGTTGAAGCTAAACACCAACTAATATCTTGATTAATGATCTGAGACTAAAACACAAGATTATTAGTACAACATAACTACATGAGTTAGTCATCATCAAAAGAGTGGAAAGCCTTTGGGCCAACAATCTCCCCCTTTTGATGATGACAAAACTCATGGAGTTATATATGCATGGATTAAAGTAAAGCTTCAAAGAAGCTCCCCCTTAACTCATGCATAACAATAAAACATATAAGATATGCAATGAATGTTCTTAAACACATAATAAAACATACTTTCTTGATTTCAATACAACAAAACTAAAACAAAACAAAAACATATGCATAAAACAACCATGCATATAAACTACAAATTCCTCTCCCCCTTTTTGTCACTCATCAACAAAGGGGTAAAACAATGCATGATGAAGGCAAATATTTCTTCCCCCTAAAATCAACGAAGGGATAAAACATAAAATTGCTAAATCTCTTGATACCAAAAACAAATCAAACATAGCTAAAGCTTTAGATATACCAAACAAGCTCTTGATAATAAACTAAACTCTTGATATCCAATTGATACCACTTGAAATTATCAATAATTTAAGGAATGCCAATACCAAAATTATACAAGGCATAGAAACAAGAATATTAACTGCCAATAAAACAAATTGATACCAATTTAAGTAAACAAATAGCCTCTAGATACCAATAGAAGAAATTTTTAACACAAATGGCTTCTTAATACCAATAACACAACAATGTAAATTTTTTCAATCATTTTTCATCATAAAGTTAGGGAGTGGAAAGCAAAACAAATACTTATTGAAATACAAAATACGAATTTTCTCCCCCTTTATGAAATACCAAAGAAACTTATGCATAAGCTTGTATTAAGATACCAATTGAAAAACTCATCAATTGAAACAATATAGTCATTTAAAATCAAGCTATGCAAATCAAGATTTGTGCTCTAAAACATATGAATATGATAGGCACAAAGGAAACTTCTATGTATGTAAAAGATTAGATATCAATTGAAATTGATACTATATGAGGTGCAAACATACATACACAAAGAAAACACATATGAGTATACAAAAAATATGTCATATTGATACCAATTGAAAGAACTCAATGATACCAATTGAAATAACAAAAGTAAGGTCAAGTGTATAACTCATATCAACTACCACCCATCCAAGATAAGTTTTAAATGATTTTCAAGATGAAACATACTTGATCAAGGTCTCCCATCCAACTGCCCATTGATGGTAGGGGTTTTCAAAAAGATTTAAACAATATAATATGTTTGAAAATCACTACCTCATGAAGAATATCACAACTAGTTATGTAAGTCAACTAGTACGAAATCTTTCAAGATAAAATAAAGGATTTTTCATAAAACATGGAAATCACATGATCACCAAACACTCAAGAATCTATATGGCACCAATAATACTCATGAAAATCAAGTCATGAGAAAGCATCAAAAGGTGAGTGTACAAGTGTTGTGAGAAACATATCATCATGAGAATTGACAATTAGGCTCAATATGGAAATCATCAAGATATGAAACATAAATGAATCATGAAATCCATGAAAGTTCATCTAGGATGTGAAATCACCAATTGAAAATTTGAAAAATCACTTATTGAAGTCCATGATATTAATTGAAAAATCATCTTAAAAACAAGATTTTCATCATAAATGGGAATTCACATAGAAACATGAAATTTATCCAAATGATCTTAAACTTCAAGGCATATGTATGTCATGTACAAACTAAAGTATACATACATATCCCAAACATAAAGAGTCCACAAAATAGTATGCATGAAGGCACGTGGCTCAAGGATGTACATGTATAAATGATAGTTTGGACAAATAGACATATACATGAAGTCAATCAAAACATGTAAATACAAGTCAAATGCATGAATCATCAAAACTAGACTTATGCTAGTACATCAAATGAATACAAATGAGCGTTCAAGCACAAACATATATAAGGTCTATTTGTAGCCATTAGTTGCACAAGTATAAATTCTAGTCTTAATGAAAACAATCATTCAATCATGTAGTCACAACATGAAGCACAAAAATGAAACAAAATCAACTTGATAAAATAATCATGATAATCAAAAACATGGAATATTAAAACAATCACAAAAATCTATATGATAAGAACATGTGTATTAGATCTATGATTAACATGATAGCTAAAACAAAGGAGAACACAAAAATATGGGTGTCTCAATCACTAATCATGTAAAGCATAATTCTAATAAACATGGTAATCATCATACTAATCATGAAACTATAAACATGCTATAAATGAATGAATATGAAAGCATGCAAGTATAAATAGGAGTTAGAGAGTGATACCAAAACCGATGAAGGTGCATCTCTAGTTCTCCAAATCACGGTGGTCCTCCCACCAAATCTCCTTGAGAGTGAAGCATCCAAATGGTTCTCTTTTAAGCTTAGAATGCATCCACCTCAAGGCACCTCCACTCTCACGTGATGCGAGAGCTCCCACCTACATCAAAAGCCAAAGAGGTGGTTTTTGGTACCCATTTTCTAGTGGGTCCACGGGGGTTAGTTTCTTTTCTTAACCAAACAAAATTAGTTGCTAAATTTCATGATAAATGCGATCATAACAAAATCTAGCAAGGTGGCCTTTTCGACCACAATGTGTACATGTGTACACGTGAGCATACATATGATGATGGTGATCATGAAAAGCATGTGTATGCCTAGATGGGTGTGCATGCAAGGTTGGAACTTGTTTCTTGCGAATCAAGGTTTCCAAACGTGTGTGATTCATGGCACAATGGCTCAAGATGGAGCCCAAACAATCAACACTTTTCTTCAAATTATTTATATCATTTTCTATGCTAGAAGACAAAGTGGAACATGCTATAGGAGTGCAAGAAGTAGAAGCTACACTATCATGGCAAACATGCATATCAATTTCATTTTGCAAAGATTTATCTTTAATCAAAACCAAATCCAATTCTTTTGTAATTGAATCAATTTTATTTTTCAAAGTAAGATTTTCTTTGAAAACAAGATCCAATCTAGAAGACAAAACCTCATTATGTTCTACAACATCATCAAAATCATTTTTGTTTTTCAAATCTTCAATCTCTTTAAGTGCAAGTTCAAGTTGAGATTGTAGTGAGTCACGTTCACTAGTGATCTCTTCTTTCTCTTGCAAAATCAATTCAAAATTAGAACATAAATCCTTTAATTCATTTTTCAAAACAAGATTATCATCTTTCAACAAATCATGTTTTTCTAACAAATTCTCAAGCTTTTGAACAAGTTCCATATTTAAAGTTTGAACTTCAAAACAACCATGGCAATAGGAACTAGAGCTATCATCAATATGAGAATCCGATTGTACCTCAAGGGAGTTCTTCCCTTGGACCATGAGGCATTGCTCTCCGGACTTTTCTCTTTTAGATCTCCTCAAGTTGTTGATAATCCTTGGAAGCTCGGGAGAAGTCAAGATGCTCCAAACTGCAAAAGCCGAATCATAGCGATCAAAAATAGGTAAAAGATGTTCATTTAGAGATGCTAGAAGTGTCCTAAGGGCTAATGCATTGGCCTTCTTATGCTTGCTACTATTAGGGAGGGATTCTATAGTGATGGCTTGATAAACTAGATGACCTAGAGTTTTTAAATGCCTAGTCATGTCCACCTTCCAAGCATCAAGTCTAAAATGGTCAAACATAGGAGGGCTAGCCATGAGTGCAAACTAATATGTGTGCAAATGATAATGTAAATGAAGATTAGCAAACCAAGATCTTAACTCCTAGGTGGTTAAACCTAAATATCAGGAGCGCTAGCTCTGATACCAATTGAAAAGTCACCTAGAGGGGGGGTGAATAGGTGACAATGCTAATCTATGAACTAAATGCGGAATTTAAAAACTAAATGCAATGAGCACTCAAGTGTGATCAACTAGTGATGCACACACAACCAAGCCAAGCAAATATGATGAACAATATGAATAGTAATGCAAGGCACAAAGTAAATAGAGATAGAGATAGTGAGAGCCAATCGATCAAACGCAAACACCAAGATATGTTCTCGAGGTTCGAGCACCCAGCTCTACATCCCCGCCATCCCCAGATGGATTCTAGCTTCACTATCACACAGACAGTTACAATCACCGGAGTACACAACTCCCAAAAGCCACACAAAGGTAAGGTTTACAACTGAGTGGTTTCCAACAACTACCACAAAACAATCTCTTGCTACTTGGTGGTTTAAAGCAACAACCACAAACAATCTCCTTTTCTCCCACAAAAATCCTATAGACAAGATAGTAGATTTTAGCTCAAGTGTGGAGAAAACCAAGGAATTTGAAACCAGCAACTCAAAGAAAATCTTTGGGAATAAAAGAAATCAAGATATAGAGATTCAATTCAAAAGCTTTTCCCAAAATCCCTTTTCTTTGGTTTTTCAAACCCTAATCAAAAACACAAAAGATTGTTCACTTTGAATCCAAAAACCTATTTTGATTACAGCAGAAACACCAGAGAGATAGAAAATTTTAGCCCAAAAATTCTTAGAGAATAACTCTCTCAAATGGGGTATTTATAGGCAATAACAGAAAATAGCCGTTTAACAGAACATTTGCCAGTTTTACCCTGCCGGTCGACCGGCCCGGTCGACCGCCCAACGTTCGAATTTTCGAACGTTACAGCTGCCGGTCGACCGGTCCGGTCGACCAAAAATTCCTGAGAGCAAACAGCTCTCCGTCGGTCGACCGCTTCGGTCGACCGGCCCATTGGGCTGCAGACGTGCACAGGTCTGTGCACGTCGGTCGACCGAACCGGTCGACCGGCCCTTGGTGCGGTCGACCGCTTCGGTCGACCGACCAGGCCTGTCAGCCTATAAATGGGTCAGAAAAACAGAGGTAAAAATATTCCAATAAATCCCACAAAATCTCTAAAATTTCACAAAAATAGTTTTATCATTTTATATTGAAATATAAACTTGTGTTAAAAATCCTAACACAAATTTCAAACATATTTGACTATTTTTGTGTCATAGAAATTTTGCCAAAAACCAAAAACCGTATTTTCTAAAACCTTGTATTTTGAATAGAAAATACACATTGTCTAAAACTCATCCCTGATACAAAAATATGATATTTAAACACTTTGAAGCATATTGTATATGAATAGAAATTCAATATACAAGGAACATATATATATCATGATTTTTGTCATTAAGTCCAAAAATAATGTTTTGATAAAAATACCAAAACATAAAACACATGAAATAGAATATCAAACTAAGTTTGTTTAAGCAATAGAAGCATGCATGTATATAGAACAAATCATATATACACTAAACCATGTAAACTTGTTTTGATATAAAATCTATTCATGAAAACCAAGATCGGTTAAACCAAAAACCGAAAAACAATATTCAAAACGTGAAACATGTGTGTTGTGAACTTGAGCTTATCATACAATACTAATCTTTACAATTAAGATCTAAACCCAAACTAAAAACTATGGATACCTAAGTCTTCTTGTAGAGCGCAATCTCCAAGTTGACTCGATCCAAAAGCTCCTTTGATTCACCGAGCAATTGGAATATATCATCTTTGATGCGCGGGCTCTTGAATCAACATGTGCAAGCTTCCAAATCATCTTGTTGAAGCTAAACACCAACTAATATCTTGATTAATGATCTGAGACTAAAACACAAGATTATTAGTACACATAACTACATGAGTTAGTCATCATCAAAACTAGAGTGGAAAGCCTTTGGGCCAACACAACTCCCTTCTATTATGATGTTTTGGCTCAGCTAACTGACATCCCTACACGAATCACTTTTTATGAACTCCTAAGGCTTTACAAATCTACAAGGGATGCTCTAAGAGAAGCATTAGCAGATGCAAAGGTTTTCATGACCCAGATTGCTATATGCGGATAGTAAAAACGACAACTATTGTCACCATACCTTGAAATAGTTTCCTTTCATCACCTTCGCCCCAGAAGACATGCAAGTTAAGAAAAAACATGATGGACCCCTGTACTATACACGGTATATTGGATCATCTGAAGTGAGTCGTATTTAGGTTGATCCGGGATCCGCGTTAAGCATTATGCCCTGCAGGGTCATGCAACATTTGAAGATCCCCACCCATCGATTAAGCGCTACTCAGATAACTATCTATGGCTTCAACGCCAATGGTACGCGCCGAATGAAGAAAATCAAGCTCAGATGTCAAATTGGGGACCTGAGATCCGAGGTAACATGTTATGTCATTGACGCTAATACTTCATAAAACCTACTACTGGGACGACTTTGGATTCACCGTAACTCCATCATCATATCCACTCTTCATTAAGTGATGAAATACGTTGATGAAGAGAAAAAGTGAGAACATTGATTGCTATAGGCATCCATTCAAGGGAGTCAAGAACTACTTCATTGATTCCCTCCTCTATCAAAATTCTCTGAGATTAATGCGAATCCGCACCTAGAAGAATCCGACTCTGGCAACGAAGCTGATACGGAGCCAGAAGAAGAGTGTCTATGGGAAATTAATCTCCTTATAATGAGTATTGATAAGCTCGATTTCAATACCACCGCTGACGTTGAAGGCGAGTGGTTTATCAATAAAAATTTAGATTTAGCTTATTTTCTATGTTTACTTTTGATTCTGAACTGTCGATACTAGTACTGACATAGACAATGATCCTTGATTAGCAACGGATGCTCTAATATCATTGCGTGGACTAATAAAGTCATTCCTCATGGTATGCAAAAAGATTGACGACGCACGCAAAGCTCTCTTTAAAGTACTAGCCAGGCGGAAAGGCCAAAAGCCAATTCTATTTGAAAGAATCGAGTCTAAGTCCATAGCTTGTGAAAGTTCAGGGGTGAGTCTGAATCTCCACAATTCTTCCATTATGGATAAAAGTCATGTTACATGATGGAAAGAATAGGGTATGATTTTATCAAAGGATCGGTCCTTAATTTCGGCACAGGAAAGCGAGCGTTACTTCGTTCAATTGTACCAAAAGGCAAAGACCCTGACTACTATCACCAGACACGAAAAGGACTTGGTTATGTATCAACGCCAGTTTCGTCAGATTCCAAATCTGAAGAAGAAGTTCATCTTAATAGCTCATCAGCAACATCGCCGTGGGACTCAGACATCAGCGTCGGTATTATTTTTGAAAGTCTCTCAGTGCATATGGTATTAATCAACCATTTAGAAGATGACGGAGAAGATACTTTTAAATCTGAAGAATTGATCCAGTCAAACTCTGATTCATAGATTAAATACTTAAATACTATTTGGGATGTATGCTTTGAACAACGTGAATCACCCACTGAGAATAAAGTGACTCAGATAAATCTTGGAGATGAGGCTAACCCTAAGCTCATTTTCATAAGCGAGAACTTACCACCTTCCGAGAAAGAAGACTTAATGCATCTCATACGAGAGAATAAAGATGTTTCCGCTTAGAATTATGAGGACATGCCTGGGCTCGATCAATAGATTACTTTGCATCGCTGTTTTCCATTGATTTTACAAAAGGGGAAAACTTACAAAAAAGGGTCGATGAGCTAAATTACAAGTATTCTAAAAGATTACAAGTAGATCTCCTCTGAGATTCTGGAGAAGTGTGCCGATAGGAGTCTGGTCAGCGCGCGACCACTTTGTCCATTTGACGATGCGATCGATGGGATTCCCTTCTCGCCTGGTGCGGGGAATCGG